>VZUA01002670.1:3181-32741 GCA_013401035.1 Horornis vulcanius | reverse complement strand
GTTTTGGAGAATTGTTTAAATGTAATGTCTTTTGCTGGATTGCCTGTGCTCTTTCTAAGAGCATAACAGTACAAATGGAATATCCTAAGACAGTGGTATGTGTCCCCAGATGTTGCAGTTAACAGGAACACAGTGATGTCCTAATACTTCAGTCAGCCCCGGAGCAACCTGCATTAATGCATCTTGTCCTTTTCTGCTAAATGCAAGGGGGGAGAAAACAAAACAAAACAAAACAAACCCTGCCAACCAAATCATCCATACCTGAGCTCTCTGGCAACCTCACTTTGCTGGGAATCCTCCAGGATCTCAGGTAAACTGGTGATAATATCGTGCTGGATTGGTACTGGAGAGACACTAATCATCTGCATTAACTTCTTGACCAGATCCTGAAGACAAGAGGAACACTGGTGAAATCCACAAATCTCTCAGCACAACAATATCATGTATCTAAGGTGCCTCAGTGCAACATCTGCCTGAGTTTATGCCACTGTCCCTTAACTCATGGTCCTGCTGACATCATGAAGCAGAGCATAGACTTTTGTGGAACAATGGTATTTCACAGGATATAATGATCTTGATGCACAGAGGAAACACAAAAAGCTTCCCAGTGTTTAGTACTCCAGTAGAGAGTAACCCACAGAGACCGACTGACTTAGGGAAAGAAGGAAAATAATCACCAGAGCAAGAAGAAAGAATTCATCCCCACACGCTTGCAAGTATCCAGTAACTTGTTAAAATTAAACAAGAGGGGATTGTAACATCCTGCCAGCAATAGCTTTAAAATGAGATCATCTGTGTGAATACACATGCACAGATATAAATTTATGTAAAAGAAGACTTAGAGCAAGGAAAGGAGAAAAATAGTAGAAGATGTTCAGAAGTCACCCTAGACAATCATAATGAAACAGAAAAAAATTAAATCTCTCCTTCAGCATGTCAATACAAAAACAACCTCAGTTCCCATTAGGACAATAATTCAGTCTAATCCCACCTGAGAGACATTCCAGAGTTGTTTGGAAAAAGCATCCATGTGATTGCACCTCTGGTACCCACCTGGCTGTCAAGGAGCCTGTCAAGCCACTTAAACTGATTGACAATGAGCCGGGGGAAATTTGTTCCAAAGGTGCCCACACTGAAACAGCAGAAAAGGACACACAGGTTAGTCAGACCTAGGGACTCAAAACCTCTGCTACTGCTCAGCAAGACCAAGTAACCCCATTCTTAACTGGTCATTAATACATGGAAAGAACTTCACTCTACTTACAGTTTGATAGGAGACAAGTGTAACAGCATCCATTTTTCAGCATTCCCAAAGGATTCACAGCACAATTAACAGCTTATCACTTTTACATCCAAGATCCTATAGAATTCTTGGGTGAAAACAGTTCAGACCTTGTGACTGTCTCTGTTAAACCCTCCTCAAACAAGATTTCAGTCTGAGACAATTTCTTGGACTACATCCCTGTGCATACCCATTTGTATCCTGTATTTCAGCATTGGAACAAAAACTGCAGCAGGAACAGCCTCAGCTTCTGTCTGCCCCTTGGCCTGCCCCACTAACTCTGTAGTGAGCATCCAGGGCACAGGAAGAAGAGACAAAGCGGTCAAATCTTGCCACTCAAGATCTCTCACTCCACTGTGGTGTTCTACATTTAAAAACCAAGAGATGCTCTTTCAATTTCCCTTGTTTGAACACAACTTGCAATTTTAAAAGGAGATCTGTTTGCATCTCCCAGCCTCTTAAAACTCTGCCAGAAGCCGCTTCCATCTTTTTTTTTAGTGATGAGACACTCTGTAGTCCCTCTGCTGAAATAATTCCTAAGCTTGTGTCAGTAGCTGCGAAAAGCACAATCAATCAATGCACAATGTCTGCATTTCACCTTCTAGAAACGTGTCTTCTGCTTTGTGAACTCACAAACTTAAGGTCATGGTACCTCACAGATTATTTTACACAGGTACGAAAAATCCCCACATCCTTGCAAACCACCATTCAGGTAAATTTGAAATAACAGCTAAAGTCAAACAGCTGGTGATTGTCCAAAAGAAATTTCATTTCAAGGCAGAGAGAAGGCAGTTTATACTCACATGTCAAAAAAGAATTCAGGGATCTTTTCTAACAACAGTGTTATGACAGCAGGCTAAAAGAAAGGAAAAAGACAGTGTTAGGGTGATTTACTGGTTGTGCTGTGGTACTGCCACCAAAACTCACCTTTCAGAAAAGATGAAATATACACACAGAATAAAATACTTGAAAGGCTCAATAAAAGTATTTCCTGTATAAGAAATTTCTTGCCTTACACCAGAAATGAGGCACACAGCCTAAGAAATGGAATCCACTTTTCAGAGGGTGGTACAAGCTACCCACATAACCCAACAGAATCAGAGCATATGGGCAGGATGTACAATTCCTCTGGGCCAATGAACCTCTCTTTCTCAGACCCTGAGCTGCTCTTCACCACACAGAAAACAAAAGCATCAGTTTTAGATAAGTTTGAAAACAGTGCCTAGCTCTAGCACTTAAAAAAAACATTCTCCACAGTGGAAGTGGTTATATTTCATCAGAATTTTCCATGGTGGACCTGAGCCATCATCTCTCATTCTGCCCCTGTTCACCTTTGAGAAGACTATGGCTCTGTGTTCCCTACACCTTGCAACCAGGCATTTGAAGACCATGAAATTTTCCTTAATCTTCTTTTAAAACTGAACACACCCATTTTCCTCTGTCTCTGCTTGTATGCCATGTGTCTCAGGCCCTAAGCATCTTTGTGTCCCTACAACAACAAACTGGACACTATCCCAGATGCAGCATCACCTGCCTCAAAACCAGTTCTATTAATTCTTTACTCAAGTAAGCAAAATGTTCCCTACAATCAAAACCATTGTAAAGAGCAAGCTAAGGTGCCCATACCTGTAAGATCTTAATCCCAAGAAGCAGTTTAATGAGGCTTTCACAGTATGAGTGCACCAGATTCCTGCAAGATCAAAGATTCCACCACAGTTGTGTCAAAAACATGCAGGGAGAACAGGCTGTAGCTCTTTTCATGACTGTTTTCTTTAAAAAACTACGTACAATGACTTAAGGTAACACATGGTAATAGACACAAAAAGATTTAAAACTACACTTTAGCTCTGAACAATCTCTCTCTCTACAAGATTAGAAATGTGAAAGTCTGTGGTGAAGCTGTATCTCCTGGGAAAAAAAAAATCTCAAAAAGGAATTGACCTTCACCAGCCCTAGTAAATTTTTTTCACAGTATTTGGTTGTTGCCATAAAATGTCACAGAATTCAGTGTGTGCCATGGGCAGACAGTAAATTCTGTGACTTAACACTCTAAACTCCCTGCTATTAATCAGCAATGGACTACATCAGCCATCCTGCCTTGGTGTGCACCAGTTGGAGCCTTTAGCACATACACAACCAGTAATGTCTGGTCAATGTCACAGGACATAACTAGAGACTGGCTCTGACTGAAGGGAAGGCAAAATACATTTTCTCTACCTCGACCCCTCAGTCCGTACAGGAGTGCATGGCAAAAGGCAGTTCTTGAACTGGTTCCTGTCCTTGATATGAGATTCCAGGCCACTGATGAACTGCTTCACAACCTGCAAAGCAGAGAGAAGTTATCCACCCTGAAGGGACACCCCAGTCAACTGCTGTCCTTTAGGATGAATTTTGCAAGCAGGTGATGAGAACCAGGAAGAGCTAACCAGGGAACTGCAGACAAAAACTGTGATGGAAGGAATGCTGGATAATAAATGAATGCTAGTCTAGACAATTTCCAGAGGAAACACTGATTGTTCTGCAAAGTAACTCTAAAGCAAGTGTCTCACATTTTACTTTGATTTAAAAAGGCTTTCCCTTTCTTCCTATTCAGCTGAGATAGCAACATTAAATGTGACGAGGAATGCACCCAAAAAACATTTGCAATCAAATCATTGGCCTCAGGATTTTCACCCTTGCTGTCTAGGGAGGAGCACCACATCATGGCAGTGTTAATGCTGCCAACTCCTACCCAACACAAAACCAAACCCATCTTCCACCAGAAAGCTATGCAAGTGATTTGCCTGCTGTAAGAGTCTTTGTCTATTGAATAATATTGCCAATGAAAATTACTTTGACAGTCAGAAAAACAGTGGGACTAAAAGGCTGGAACAGCAACACTGAGAAAACTGGAAAATCTGAACCACAGAAATCAAAGATAAGCTGCAGTGTTGCACACTTTTTTATAGGACTAGCAGGGACAGGTAGCTGCATTTGCATATTTTCCTACTCAGAAGACAGCTTTAAAGGTGGCTCCTGCTAGTTACTTACAGCTGGGTAAGTAGGGTGCTTCTCCAGGGCCAGGCAGAGCTTCTTCTGGAATGCCATTTGATCAACAGCTAAGGAGACAATTTAGAAAGGAAATAAAGAATGAGACAAAGTCTGTCCATACAACATCACAACAGCTACACCAAATACAAACTCTCAAGCCCACACACCATTTCTGCATTTGCTCAATTGAGAAGTCCAATTGGAGAAAGCCTGAGTGGAATCAGCACTTGTGCTTTCTCTAGTCAGGGCTGAGAGTAGCATTGAAGACACTGAATACAGGACTTCCTGAAGGCCTTGTCTGAAATGAAAGGCAACAATGCCATGTTTGTTTCCCCATTTCAGAGCTCCTGCCTCTGCAATTCAATACTTTAATGACAGATGCAGTCTAATATTTTTCTATATACCTCCAGTAATCTTTCAGAAGTCTTTAGACTTAAAAGGTATACACCCAAAGAGGTGGTGTAATGAGTTTAGGTGATGCACTGTATTCAGCAGGAACAAGAGGTATTTAACAAATAAGAGACCAAATGAAAGTTTGCTTGAATTTTGAAACAAGCTGGCTGAAGCATTTTTGTTCTACAAGTAAAACTCATCATTACTTTGTATTGGCCATCCCTGCAGGTTTTGATCTAAATCAGAAAGAGCAAATGTTAAACCCATACCTATTTCATTCTGTCCCTCCCCAGATTTCAGCACAATTCCTGATATCCTGAGGAGCTCTTCGAAGACTCCCTCATTCTCCAATCCACAGAAGGCAGAGGCATTTTCCTTATCAGAAATCCGTGACTTCTTAGTTTCTGAGAAAACAAGACATGCTGCATCAAAGATATAAAAAAAACAACAGTGTCATTAACAATCAGCATTATCAAAACTGCCATTCTGGCCTTGTCCCTGCTTGGGAACTCTTGCCTCTATTTATTGGCATCTACCCCACTAAGATGATACCCAAGTACCTACTTGGCAAGTCTGTCTTGCAGCTCTCTTCAGAAGCATCAATTTTCGACAATTTCCTTTTTGAAACCATGGTAACATTTGTTGTTGCCTAAAAAAATGCAGGAAAAAGACAAGTGTTTAATTAATCTCTTTTTTAAGCAGATCTAGAATGTATTAGTGAATAGCAAAAGGGAACATGACAGAAATTGAGAGTGTTCAAAGAAAGATTGCCTGGGTAACCAATATCCCAATATCACACCACATTTTTCTGCTGTGCAGGTTGAAGTTTTAGAGCTTATCATTTTTAAATAGCCCAATACAACACTTTTTCTAAAATTCAGTTCCTCATAAAACAAGACTTGGCTTTTCATTCAGACACCAGGCAAATTAAATGGTAAATTAAAGTGAGTGAGGACTCAGATTGCATCCACTGAGCTAAACTCAAGACCCTCTCCACATGCCTGGACAAAGCAACAAAGGATTTAGAGATGAGTATTCATGAGCCCAACCACATTAAGTGATCCTGTTCATGTCCCTAACCACAAATCATAGCCAGTGAGCTCTATCAGCACAAACATCCATCTAACCCATCCTCTCTTGAGGGAGTGGCAATGATTAAAATGGAAAAAAAAACCAACTTGACTCACCTTTAAAACTTACAAGTTATTAAAAAAAGATGTGTGCACATCTCAAACTAAATTTCAGCTGCATGGCAGAGTAAAATGAGTTACTTAAAATACTTACTAGTAAAATGAATTACTTAAAATATCAGCATGGAAAAGAAACAGTTAAAAAACAGAAGTGCAACGAGCCTTTCACAGCTGTTTCACAGGTGTATAAATATCTGAAAGACGGATGCCAAGAAGATGGTGCCAGACTCTCTTCAGTGGTGTCCAGTGACGGGATAAGGAGCAATGCCCAAAACTAAAACACACGAAGTTTCACTTCGACGTGAGCAAAATCTTCTTTAGGCTGTGGATGGCAGAGCACTGGAACAGGGGCCCAGGGAGGTCGTGGAGTCTCCCTCTCTGCAGATATTCCAAACCCACCTGGAAGCGTTCCTGTGTCACCTGCTCTGGGTGCCCCTGCCTTGACAGGAGGCTTGGACTGGGTGATCCATAGCTCCCTTCTAACCCTAACACTGCTGTGATTCTGCTCTGGGTGCGAGGTGCAGCCTGACAGCCCAGCCAGACGTCAGGCTGCACCTCTCCATCGCACCTCCTGCCAAAGGCTGGGCAGTGCCTGAGGCGGCCGTTTCACCTCTCCTCACCTGAGCCCACCTCACCTGAGCCAAGCCAAGCTCACCTCCCGTGCTCTCCCGTTCCCTCCGGGCAGGACAGGGCAGGACACCCCGCTGTCCCCTCACGCCGCTCCCGCCACTCGCACTCGAGTTTCCCGCCAGCGGCGCTGCTGACGCCGTTCCGCCGGCGGCGGAAAGGCCGGTCCCGGAAGCGGAAGCCGGACCGGGGCGTGCGGCGGCGGCCCGGTGTCGGCCGGAGCCGGGCCCGAGGCGGCACCGCCGCGATGAGCGAACCCGAGCTGCTGCTGGACTCCAACATCCGGCTATGGGTGGTGCTGCCCATCGTCTTCATCACCTTCTTCGTGGGCATGATCCGGCACTACGTGTCCATCCTGCTGCAGAGCGACAAGCGCCTCACGCAGGAGCAGGTGTCCGACAGGTCAGGGCCCGCCTCACCCCCGCCCGCACCCCGCTGCCCCCGGCCCGGCCCGGCCCGGCCCGCTAACGCCACATGTCTTTCTTCCAGCCAAGTCCTGATCCGGAGCAGAGTCCTTCGGGAAAATGGAAAATACATTCCAAAGCAGGTACGGAGCTGCGCGGTCGGGCTTTACAAAGAGGATGGCTGGAAAGGAGCACAAAGCGCGGGGCTGTGTCCGGGCAGTGCCGCGGGAGGAGCGGCGCCCACAAGGGCCCGCGGGGTCGGACGATGCCGGGTCACCCCTGGGCCAGGGCAGTGCTCAGGTGCGCTGATTCTTAGGAATCTTGGACACAGCACCGCTGTATATGTCTTTTCCTTGACATTTATGTTAACTGTCACTGCTCGATGTTTTAACTGCATGCTGACATGAGATGTGCCTCCAAGCTGTCGTGTTTAATACCTGCCAGTGAGCACACAGGGATGTAATGCAAGCTTCAGATAACGAACCTAAACTCAAGACCATATGTATGACTCGTGTCATACAATGTCAGCTGAAATGTTTCCTAAAATAAAAATGCATCACTCATGTTGGCTCTGTTGGTACCAAATGTGTATTTTGTGAAATCCAGAGGTCAGTTGGGCTAGAGAAAATGTTCCATGTATTAGTATTGGTGCTCCACCAGCACAAAGAATTTGCACAAAACACTAAAAGCTCTTTAGTTAACATGGGTTTCTCTTCAGAGAATTCTTATAATTACTTTAAGAATTTTTAAAAGATAGAGATCTGGTACTCTGGATGCAGAAAAACATGTGGAGCTTTAGAACACATGGGCAGTGAGGCACCTATCCCAGGAAAGTCTGTTGTGAAAGAGCTCACAAGTTGTCTGAATGTCTGAGCAAGAATTAATGCTTCTGTCTTTTTACTTCTTATGGTGTTGGCATTGTCTTTTTCTGTTTTCAGTCTTTCCTGTCCCGGAAATATTTTTTTAATAACCCTGAGGATGGATTTTTTAAGAAAACAAAAAGAAAGGTAGTGCCTCCTTCACCAATGACAGGTATGTTAAGGTTCCCTAACTGCAGCCAGGTAGAAGAACCTGTCAGTGTCTGCCGAGGGTGGAAGGTGAATCAGCTTTGCAGGGAGCACAGGGAGTGTGAGGGAGGGGGTGGGACTGAGATCCCTCCCTTGGATAACATTAGATTGCTTCATGTTGCTTGACTTCAGCCTTGAGCTGCTTGCAGCATCTCAGGAGACCTGACCTCCTCAGGGTAGCCAGGAGTGGAAGTCTGTAGTCCTGAGTTTCAAGCCTGGTTTTGTTGATATTAAGAAGGGTCTTTCCCAGGCTTTCTTCTGGTAAACAGAAGAACAATGTTTTGTAAATATGTTTACATTCTTTCGTATAGGAGGGACCTTCTTCTGATGTCCCTTTGGGATGACCAATTGGTAGAAAGGTTTACCTTTTGTGTTACCAATGAAATTGGCCTCTGACTTTCTATATAAAAGAGGACCACATCCCACAATAAAAAAGAACCCACTGACCACTTTCTAAAGGAGTCTGCATGTCTCTGGTCGATGTCTGTTGCGACAGAAGTCTTGCACTCATCTCCTTTTGCCAGTGTTTTTCTCCAGCTCCTGCAGGCTCTTCTCTAAAGTGATTTAATTTAACTAATGTTTACAGCAAAATAGGAGCTTGTTGTCCTTCTTCTACCCAGGTCAGCTCACAGAGGGGAGAGGCAAGTTCAGACATCTGGGGCAAGGGATGGGGTCAGACACAGCACAGAACACACCACCTTTGTGCCAGCAGCCACCACCACACTGGCTGCTCATCTCATTTTGCAAAGTATTGTCAGCAATGGAAAAATATAGATACTGGGATAGGACTGTTGTCTCATGCAGTTTCTTAATTAAATTATCTGACATATAATAACTTGTTTCCCTTCATTGTGATGTGCTGCTACTTCACATCCTGTCTATGATTTGCAGATCCTACCATGCTAACAGATATGATGAAAGGGAATGTAACCAATGTTCTGCCTATGATCCTCATTGGTGGTTGGATCAACATGACATTTTCAGGATTTGTCACAAGTAAGTGTCTGGAATAACATGGATTTGGCTGTGTTTCTGAAGATGACCTTGAGGGTCTGAGCTGCATCAGAGATTTGCTCCTCAACCTGAGAGCAGTAAGTTAGAAGCAGTGTAAATTTGGCTTGAGGCAGTGCTGCTCTTCACTCCATGAACTGCACAGATTTGCTTATCCCATTGCAGAGAGGGGAAATTGTTTTCAGAGTATTGGCCAAGGTCTCAAAGAAAATAGCTCATGTACTTGGGAACAACTGTAGTGACAAAACGAGTATTTTATTAAAACTACCTAACCTTCAGGTTGATACACCAGATTTTCCTCTTAACTTGTCCAGGGAGTTGGTTACTGTGTGGAGTGTACACATCAAAAATACTTAAATTCATAGTTCTCAGGTTGTTTTTCTATACTGTTTATGTGATAACTGTTTCTTTACAGGGTACATTCCCTTTCACAGTCACTGGAGTAATACTTGTGAGGGTTTGTTAATCTGATTAAGTTTCAGAAAGTCTTTTCATATTAAAAAGAATACAGAACTGCAGCTTTTTCAAAAATCAGAGTTAATTTTATTGTGCACATTGCACTCAGACCACATTAGATGTAATAGAAGAAATACCTGCTTACTTTGCCCTGTGCTTTGCAGTTGTGCAGTGTCACTTAGTGAAACCGTGCTTTTCTCTTCTTCATCCTGCAGCAAAGGTCCCGTTTCCTCTGACGCTGCGTTTTAAGCCAATGCTGCAGCAGGGAATTGAGCTGCTCACTTTAGATGCATCCTGGTAAGCCCCTGTCCTCAGCCAGCAAGGTCCAATTCCCACTGGAAAATGTTCAATGTGTTAATAGCCCTTGGATGGTCCGTGTGTGCTGTTGGAATGAGATCACAAGCCAGCTTTGAACTGACAACTGTGCTTGTTCTGATTTGTCAGGGTGAGCTCTGCTTCCTGGTACTTCTTGAATGTGTTTGGACTCAGAAGCATTTATACTCTCATCCTGGGCCAAGATAATGGTAAGGCACTTGTCATTTCTGGGAACTGACTGCCCCTTCCATGGGATGTCGTCTGAGGGAGGCTGGGAAAAAGATTTCTAAGTTTCCAGCCAAAAAGCTCCTTAACTCCTCTCTTGTTTTTATGAGCTTACTTACTGTCCATGGATCAGGTTTGACATCACCTGCAGAAAGTACCCAAATCTCCTGCACCAGCCACTGGCTCATAAACTTCCATGGTTGTTAGCCCAGGCTTTCTTTCCCATCAAATCAGTGTGCATGTTTTGTGCTCTTGTTTATTTCTAGCAAGTATTGGTTTGAAGGAAAACTGCAAAGATTTCTTAATGTTAGATGTGGGGCAGGACAGATGTGCATTGGGAATGTAGAAAACTATTTTCCTCAAATTTTCTGCATATTTCATGTAAATCTTGCTAAGATGGAGCAGGTGGGAAGAAGATGTCTTGTGAGGACTCCTGGCACAGCAGTATTGCATTCTGGCAGTTGCTGCAATCTTCTCATCTATAGATAAAAATCTTCACAATGGCACCATGCTCCAGGGAATGCTGTTTAATAACACAGAAATCAATCTCTCATTTCTCATTTGTAGCTGCAGATCAGTCCAGGGTGATGCAAGAACAAATGACAGGGGCAGCAATGGCCATGCCAGCAGATACTAACAAAGCATTTAAGGTACAGTATTCCCACCTGCATTCCTGTTTGTGTGAGCTTGCAGGGTCTTAGGCTGCATGTAACTACTCATGTAACTACTACATGTGTCAAGTCAGGGAATTTCTCTGAATTCCTGTTCCTAAAATTAGAGCTGACAGCTTATGAAGCTGTAAGCTTAAAGCTTATGAAGGCTGTGGGAGTTGCTCTGGGTCTGGCAGAGCCCAAATAACCCTGAAGTAAACCTGGTATCAGTCATTGCTGGTACAAAAGCTGAATTTATGTCCCATCCTCTGCTTCTACTGAGGAAGGTTGTTTGTTTTTTTTTTTGTTTTGGTTTTTTGGGTTTTTTTGGGGTTTGTTTTGTTTTGTTTTTTTTTTTACCTTGAGATATAGTTCCAAAGCAGAAGCTGGCTCTCCAAAAGTTTTGTTAATAGTGCAGCTGAGCATGAGTCCAGCAGGCACCTGGTAGAACTTGGGTAAGAAAATCAAATAAGCCAGTCAGTTGGGTGGAAAATCCATCAGGATTTTACTGTCTTGCCTAAAGCACTTTCCATAGGCACTTGCTTGTTAGACTGCCTCTGCCTTTCACAGGCAGAGCTTATGCACAAAGGACAGACCTGATTGCTGGTTTTGAGTACTGTAGAAGAGGTTTAGCCACACATAACCTGCTGCCTGGGAAGTTGAGATGGTCTGCTCTTGCAGTTTTTTTCAGTAACCTTCCTGGTTAAAAAATCCCACACCACCCAGGGAAGAGGATGGCTGCAGTTGTCAGCAGTGCTGGAGCAGTGGCTGTTCTGTTACAGTCAGCACTGAGGTGCAATTCCAGCCAGTACTGACTCCACTTCCATCTAGTACTAGCTCTCCATAGCATTTCTGCCAATTCAGCCTTGCAGGGACCGAAACCCACTACATGCTCCAGCAGAAACAAAAGGGAAAAAGCTCACATTGCAGGAGAAGTGTTCTGGCCAAGGAATACAAATCTCTTGCTGGGCATCATGTGACATGTTTTTTTGCAGGCTTTGTGCACAAGTGTGTGGTCAGGTGCAAAATTTTTGGCTTTACCTGTTATCAAGTAACTCTGAACTAAAGAATTAACTCACCTGCAAAGCACTGGATCCACCAGAACAGAACTGGCTGTTACAGGAAGCAATGGACTGTTCCAGAAGGTTAAAGAGTCAGCAGAAAGTAGATAATGTTTTTTTTCTGTTTTCTGTGATGCAATTTGTATTGACCAACTAACATCTAATTAAGTACAAACCACTGATTTCAGAGAGTTGACAGGAATGCCAAGTTTTTAATAGAAATCAGTGTTTGTTGCAGTTTTTAAAGCAAGCATCACTTTGTGTAGTTCTTGTCTAACTAATCCTGTGTTGCTTTTCCTTCTCCTGTCCATTGCCAATGCAGACAGAATGGGAAGCCTTAGAATTGACAGATCATCAGTGGGCCTTAGAGGATGTAGAAGAAGAGCTCATGGCAAAAGACCTCCATTTTGAAGGCATGTTTAAGGAAGAACTTCAGACCTCCATCTTCTGAATTTGAGAGTATGCTTTTGTCTCTTCTTGTAAAAGTTATTTGAAAAGAAGTTATCTAAGATTATATAATGTATTTTAGCAAGGCTGAGAATAAAAGAAAAACATCATGTTCAGAACTGCAGTGCCCTCACTTTGATTTGAGCCCAAAGACACACATCCCCACTATTTCCCCATCACTTTAATCCTTCCCAAGTCTATTTGTAAGCATCTGAGTGCCCACACAGCCTCTCCTGCCTGCATGCACGGTGTTGCCAAAGAGTGCATGGCTGTTATTTACTGGGCCAGATGGGGATAATAAATGCTTTAGGCTGCCCACCATGCACTGTAAAGAACAGGGAGCAACTGTTCCTGGCCTATCCCTCTGTAGAAACTCCTCAGACCTCTTCCCCAGGGAGAACAGTCCCAACCTGGAAAAATGCTTTGTAAAAAGAAGCTTTTTCATACTCCAGCTGTTATTTTTCCCCTCTTCTTTATTCTGAGCACCTTTTTCTCAGGGTGAAACTGTAAATCCATTCCAAAGCAGGAGCTGAGCCAGGACTGACACTCATTTTCTGTTCTCACCAAATCACCTTCCCAGTGAACAGGGAAGCTGCCCCTTTGCTTTCCCTTCTTCCCATGATGGGTTTCACACCGTGTTTTGGAGGTCAGCCCTTCACAGCATAGCTCAGCAGCTGCTGTTCCACATCAAGGCTCATTGACCATCAGGAGCTCCAGCTGGAATCAAGCTCCTCTTGCTCTTACACTGTAATTTTGGCATGACTACTTCAAACCTTCTCACAAGGGTTTCACATCCCACTTTGACCTGCAGGACAATCCCCCACACAAGCCCATTGCACTTCCTCAGCTTTTTCCAGCCTGCTGTCACAAGTGTGCTCAGGTTGCCTTGAGGAGGAAATCACAAAGACTGCAGGAAACTTCCTTCCTCAGTGGTAGTCACAGGCAGCCCTGATATCCCTGGAGAGAATGAACAGAAGGAAGACCAGGACCTCTCAGGGATCAGCAGAGGAAGAAGAAGGATGAAACCATAACTGAGGCTGCCCAGTGCCACAAAAAAAGCAAGGACAGCTTTGCTAAAGCACCAGGTACCAGCAACACAGCACTGCAGGGAGAAAAGGAAACCCTGGAGCAAAGTGAACCCTCAGCTGTGCAGTGCTGTGCTCTCAACAGCTGGTTTTCTCCCAGATTCCCACTGGATCTGCAGGACTTGCCCTCCCCAGCCCAAATTACTCCTAGAGCACCAGGCATCCCCACAACCAGCAGCGTAATGAAAGCTGAAAACACAACAGAACCCAGTTTCAGTGCAAACCACTCTTTAATTTTCCTCTTTGTACAACAGAGCCAGCCACTTACAAAGTGCTAGTCTAAAAAACAGTCTGGTATTACAGCACACACACACCAGCCAAAGCCCAGCAGCTCAGAGGCAGAGAAAGCAGAGCTGGGCCACTTGTTCTGCAGTACAACAGTCCGTTCAGCATCTGAGATTGAGCCCCACGGATGCCTTTCTCAGTGTCAGCACAGGTAGGGAGGCAAGGAGGAGAACAAAGGCTATTTCAGATTGATTTATCTTTTTAAAAGGTCTTTTACTGTCCTCCTTTTCCTCTGTTTCCCATTTTGGAATGCCCACATGACTTACTTTCAGGGTAAAACAAACAAAAAATGCTGATTAGAGTAATTTCAGTGCAGTGCCACAGCTTAAAAATTGCTTTTTGCATGCTCCCCTCATTAATAAGGAAAAAAATTACAATATTAGGAGTCGCAAAAATAAACAGCAGAAGCAACTAAGCAATTGTGATCTCAAAACTCAAAATTTTAATGCTTTAAAAGCAAAATTCCACAAAGGAGAACCACATCAGTAGCATGCTGGCTAGAGACAATGCCCCCTCCTCCCCATCACTCTCCAGTGCCCTGGCAAAGGGCTGCCTGGTGCTGCCCTCCCAGGGCGCAAGGACAGGCACACTGCAATGTCCTACCAGGCCCCTTGCCTGGAGGTGCAGAAAGGTGGGGCTGAGCTGGCAAGTTTGGAGTTAAATGGATGAG
The DNA here is from genome assembly GCA_013401035.1 of Horornis vulcanius. Taxonomy (NCBI): domain Eukaryota; kingdom Metazoa; phylum Chordata; class Aves; order Passeriformes; family Scotocercidae; genus Horornis; species Horornis vulcanius. The sequence goes on along the minus strand of VZUA01002670.1, from coordinate 18,543 downwards.
CACTGCTGACCACAACAGAAGGTAATGGCCAGCACTGAAGCCACAGCAGCTGCAAGCACACATTCCAGGGAGAACAAAAAGCACACTGATAGCCAGTCTCAGCCTTTCATTCTACGGTCACAACTTGGATCCAAGAAGGAAAAAACCCTCCTGTTTGGTTGACTAGATTGAGCTAGATCTTTCACTAAAAAATACAGGCTAAAGTTCTGGAATTTTTTCCCATTTTGCACATGGAAGACCAGCTCTCCACTGAGACTCACAGGAGTCTCCTCAAGAAAGCTGGACTTGACTCCTAAAAAGCAACACACAGTAAAGGAGGACAGAGGGAAGAGCATTTGCCAGTTTTGACAAAAGGGTGGAACAGAACCACTTAACAGCAGAGACAAACAGGGCCTGGGACAGGACTATTACACCTGCAGCCCCACAGAGGGTAATCAGGTGAGGATATAAAAGGCAGCACTCAAGAGTGGAGCAGGGCTGAAAGAGCAGTCCAAAAAAAACCAAAGTTGCAAGAGAAAAGGCTAAAAACTCACAAGATCCATTGCATTCAGCTGTCACGCATATAGGTGACAGCTCTGGGGACACAGTACTGAGCTTGGCTGGACACATAAATGAGCAAAAAAGGATAAAAATGCTGTCACTGCACAAACCATAGGAGAAATGCTGGCAGCAGAAAAAGTGCTTACAGAGCAGCCTGAAAGTGAGGGGTGTAGGAGATGGAAAGAACAAGAAATCAATGTAATGGATGGTATTTTCTCTGCAGAACAGGAGCCAGAGCAGCTGTATCCTGCATGTCCATAGGGATCAGCCTGCACATATTCCACACCACAGGCAGGTATGATTCACTTCTGGCCAAGATTCCTTCATCACTGGATTCAGTGTTCACTTGAAAAATAGTCAGTCAAAACTGCCCAGGAGAGCCTCAAATGCATCAGTGAAAGGACGCAAGCGAGAAACATTTGTTGCTTTGCCAGGAGAACTAGGTACAATGGCATAGACTGCAACAGACCAGATCTACAAAGATTTGAACTGAGCTCCAGAAAGGGTGCGGAACCCTGACACAGGCAGGGCCCAACAGCTACATCAGAGAGTTGGCAGGAAGCCCCAGTGCCGATTCACAGAATCGTACCCATCGTTCTCCTCCACAGGCCCCTGCAAGGCTCAGCTGTGCCTGGCCTCCAGCTCAGGCTGTCCTGTCCCAATCCCAGCTACAACCCTCAGCCCAAGAACCACAGCCCCAACCCCTGCCTCTAGCCACACAGCTCAGCCAGATTTTAAAAAGAACTTTATTGAAGCTCCAATATATATTATTTTTGGCCTCTAAATACCCAAGTGTCAGCACCTATTCCTGGCTCTTCAATGCTATTCTGCAACCCCCAGCACTCAATCTTTTAGTGCTTGGTTTTCTGCTTGACCCCTACAGAAGGAAGAAAAATTTTCAGGCGCCTCAGGCATTGCTTTACAAGAGCAACCACTACCATGGTGGCTGAGTGCTGGAGGTGGTGTTTAGTTGGTGTCCATGCTGTCACACTCTTCCTGGGGAGCAGAGGGGGCAGAATGTTCCTCGCTGTTTCGGCGCTGATAGAACAGCACATACGCGGCTTTTGTCTACCGAACAAAAAGAAAACCCATCTGAAACCATCCACACAGCTTTGTTGCAATGTCACCACAAGGAGGGAACCACACTCTCAGCACAGACCTAGACCTGGAACAGCCTCAAGCCAAATACTCACCACTATTTGGTCTTCTGAAGCCACTGAGACACTGCTGTCATCGAAGTGGTACCACTTGTTGTTCACCTTGTTCTTCGCGTAGGCAGTGTCTGTCGGGGAGAAACTGCAGCTCAGCATTCCAGGGATGGCTGGCAGGGAATGCACACCTGGGACACTGGGAGCCAGCAGCCACCTTTGGCATTGCCTGCCCCAAGCCTAGTTAACCAACAAAAACATTTCCTACAACATGCCAGCTGACCCAGCTAGTCTAGAACCAGGTTCCACATACCAGGCTTATCCCTGACAGCTGAGATACAGGGAAAAGAAACTTAGGGAAAAACTATAGTAGGCTTTGTGCACTGCCCTTGCTTTCCCAAATACACACAGTTTAAGACTCTGCATTTTCACTTGAAAGTAAAGTTTTCTGCTGCTAATGGATCTGATCTGGTTCTTGCAAGAATCCTCACTCAAGAATTAAGTTAGAAGTCCCTCAACATCTCTTCCAGTCAAGACTTCTGTGATTGTGATCTCCAACCTCAGAACATGTTCCCTTTCAGCTATAGGAGTTCATCATCCTCATGGTAAATTGCTTCTGGGTGGTTTTACAAGTCCCACCTATAGCATGGATCTGCACGGACACCTGGTACAGGTAACACCTACAGACACTTTTCATATATGCTGCAGGAAAACCAGTGACAGAAAATACAGACTCATCATGTACCAAACTTGTATCTAAGTGGGTTTTTCTCCTGATAAAATGACATTCTCAGTCCTTATTCAGTGCAAAGGTGGAGACATTCTACTCTCAGCCAGTGTCACAATTTCAGGTTCAGACTGAAAAATTTTGACACTACTCATAAATTGGGGAATACCATCACACAAAATAACCAGGGTCCCACAGGCATCAGTCAGACCTCAGGCCAAAGTGCTGCAACCTATCTACCCTCCATATCCTAACAGGATCTCCACCTGATACTCGCCTGCACACAGAACACAGGTAAGTTCTGGATTAGACACCTTAGGTGAGGGCTATTGCAGGTGTCCCAGTGCAGAGCCCTCCTATGTCCCCTCTGCCCACGTTTCCTTGCACACAAAGGACACAACAGCAGTTACTCACAGTGGCCCACTCCCATGGCTCCATAGTGATTGGAAACTGCAATGAGGTCATACACGTATGAGCCTGCTCTTGGGTCGCAGACAAATTCGGACATGTTCAAACCCCTGGAAAGAAACACGAAAGTTATCAGTACACCAATAACTACCATTTTTTAGGAACGGAAGCATGGCACCACTGCTGCTCTGCTGCTCAGGGGTCAGGTGTTGTTAGTGTGAAGACCGGACTTGTTACCCCTCCCACACAAGGCAGGTCCTGACAAAGACACCAAGCACTGCCAGAAGGTTTGGAAGGAGGTGTTGAATAAAACACGGTGTGGTGTGTCCCTGTGTAGGCAATGAAGAGTGAGATAGGAATAGTAAGGGATATGCTTCATCCCACAGCAGGATGCTAGCAAGCAGAAGCGGAGGGACAAGGCAGGCTTTCATCTTGTAATTGAGCAATACTCAGCACTGCAAGTGCAGCACTGCCCAAAAGATTTGCTAAAATTGCTATAGACATTCTCTTGGTTGAATCACACAGGCTTAATTGAATTGCAAAAGAAACTACCTGCTAGCAAAAAATGCTCTTTGAGATTATAAAGCTAAACAGTATTAACAAAAACCACCCCCCCAAAAAATTAACTCTCTCAACTCATGCCTGCTGTCCAGCCATTCAAACCCAGAGAACACTGGCTCCAGTTACACCCTTATAACAAGCCCACCCAACAGAAACATTCGATGTACATCTTTCTTGACCAAGTTCTTCAAGCTCTTCCTAGCTTGAGGGAAGAATCCTACCTGATGGGGAATTCCACAACAGTGTCAAGTTTATCCCTCCAGTATCTGCTGTACGAGAACCGTTTTAAATGTACCACCAAAATCCTGGGCAAAGACCACAAGTCAAACTTCTTTGTGGCCTGTTGATGTTTCTTACAGTTAGGGCAGTACCTAAGGAAGAAGTAACAAGCAAAGAAATTAATGACTGCATCAAAAGAAAAGCTTCTGGCCTTCCATTAAAGATGCCTCACTAGCACAAACACAGTCCCTGCCTTACAGAATGTACAGGTGAACACACTACCTCAGAGAATTGCAAACTCCAACTTGCTTACACTTTATAGTCCTATGGCAAGTATGTTAACTGTATTGTATAAAAATTAACTTTTAAAAGAGCCTGGTTGTTGGAAGCTACCTTCCCACTGACACATTTTTTCTTAAATATAGGCAGGAAACAAATACTTTTATTAACCCATGTCCACAGCCAATTTAGTCAATGACTTAATACAGATCCAATAGATTTCTCAAAGATGAGGACAAAAAAACAGACCTGGGAAATTTTAAGAATCTCATGAAAAATCTTGTGAACTCAAACAGTTATGTCACTTTATGGTAAAATGTGGCAGGCAGGCAGAGGTTCTTACCATGGGTCATGTTCACCCAGGGTTTCCATAGTAGTGAAGAGTTCTATGCAGTCTCTGAGGGCTACTACAGCCTTCTTCTTCTGTGGCTGTTGCATGCTTCCATGTTTTTCAAATGCCTAGTGAAAGAGAGGGGTGTTTTATTCAATTCCATGTACTCTGTAATCCCTGACATCAAGAAATTACATGCTCACTTTCCCAACACTGCCTATTTCTGCACTTCTTTCCCCACCCAGACAATCATCTCCAGCTTCCTGCCACTCCTTTCTTATGCTAAATAGTCCATAAGAGAAAATATATGTCCTCACTTGGGTTTAGAGCTTTTATCAAGATGGTAAAAATGTTACAAAACACCAGCTTATTCTGTTACAAAAGAACGTTCTTTACTGTCACTTTTTAAATACCATGCAAATTTACACATAGATTACTTATGAAAAGAGCATACTACAACCTGTGCCTCCTGTTCATCATAAAGTAGCCTCCGTGTCTCAGAATCCCAGTCAATAGCAACTGCAGAAAAAGCTACAAGAAAGAAGAAATATTTATTGCACAAGTGTAAAAGGCAGGAAGAATAAAAAACAGCAAGAAAGTAATTACCATTCAGTTTTAAGATTTTTCCTTCAACAATGGAGTTTATCTCCGAGGTCCCAGAGGAATTCACAAGGCTAAAAGTGAAATGCTGCTTCTTGCAAGGCTGCAGGTCTCTTGCTGACTCCACTTGCATACAACCCTCAGAGTGGCAGGGATCAACTTCTGTCAGCTTTTCCTTGCCTTCCTCTCCACCATCCTGATGCTCCATCTCTTCAATGTCACCTGGAAAAACATTTCAAACAATGACAAGGCTCCAATGAAAGCTTGGCCTGACACCTCCCATGGACAGCTGCTTGCATCAGCCTGTACAACACACACCAGTTACATGGAAAGCAGTGAAAAGGCACAGAGAAAAAGAAACTTCTGCTTGCTATTCTGCTACATCTGAGACTGTATTTATTTTCTCCTTTAGCAGATGCCAGTTCAGGAGAGTGCTCAGTTTGCAGGTTAACAATGACTCCTGACAGCACACCCTAAGAAGCATCCCCAATAGAGAATCAGCAAGGCTGCAGGTGGATGTCTTCACAGACAGGAATATTAAGTCACCAGGAAAGTTATTTTCCTTCTTTGGGGAAAATGGGCAATTTTTTTCCCCATTGAACTTATTGCAGCTGTTACCCTCAGGGCTACACCAGTAAATTATTTCAAACAGGGAAGGGAAATACTCATATGCCATCAGCATTAAAAGCTTCCTAGTGAGTGTGTGGCCAAGGAATGAGACTGTTGATCCTGTGTCCTCCAACAGACAAATTTCTCCACAGTCTTTGTGACCTAACAGGCCAGTTTTCATCACCAAAGGGCATGTCAGGAAGGGTTGCCTCTGGAGGGAGGCACCTGGACACCTCAATTAAGCAAGGACTTCCCTAACACTGGTCAGGGCGAATGCACATCCACACCTTGCTTTCCAGCTGCTGCACATCTGATCTCCCTAGGAAGGAAATGGTCTCCAAGGCTCTCCCTATACCAAGCAGATGACCAGCACAGCAGTGTGGCTTAATCATGGTGGAGAAACAACCTGCTAGAGCTAAAGCCAAATACATACAACACAAAACAAATGCAGGTGCTGAAAAGCTTCCAGTGGATTTCTAAAGGGCTTTACCTTCAACCACGCCATTGGAGCCATTGCAGGTTCCTCTGTCTGGGCAGGATGGGGAGTATTCTTCTGCCAGAGGGAGTTTCACACAGCGGCTGAAGAGAAGGGATACATTTATTACACAACCATACTGTAGCTGTGCACCAGAACAGCAGCACTCCATCACTATCATCCACTCTTGCTGCCCAATTCCCTCCAGCAAACCAGAACCCATCCTGTACAGCACCATTTACATTTCATAACAGCACCAAGAGCCCTCAGAATAAGTCAAACCACAATTCCCTATACCTCTCCTCTCACTGCTTGTTCCATGTTTCACTGGCTGTGTACTGAAAAGGCAGAAGTAAGTTATGGTGGCCCCATCTGTGAGCCCTGAAAACATTCCCCAAGTTCTGCTCCTGACTCCTTTTGCAAGGCTGAGCCAGCAATATCTGTTACAAAACCCAAAAAACCAAGACCTTGAAATGTCCCTGGGGTCACAAGACACTAAAGCAATGCAAATCCTGATTTATACAACCCACACAAATGAAGGAAAATTCTCCCTGTTAACAAGGATTCAGTAATCCTATTAAAATGTAATTGAATAAGCGACATAGGATTCAAAGGTACAGCCATGACTTACCTGATCTGCTCCAAAACCACACTGTACAGGTGATCCACAGTTAGCTTGTGTTTGGGTACAGATATTAACAGTGGCTGCCCAAAGAGCACAGCCCCTGTAGTATTGCTGGATTGCCTTACTGTCTTTTCCCGAAAGTAAATGGAGAGAGTAACATACTCCGAGCCATCCTCACTTGGCTTGCAAACTTCATACCTGTTTGAAAGATAGGTATTTCTATCAGTTATTTCCACTGCCAAGAAACACAGCAGGTAGGACCAATATGAACTCAGTTCAGCAAGTCTCTCCAACAGTACAAGAGGGTTGTGCTGTCCTCATGCTACAGAGCAGTTTCCTGAATACTCCCTATGGCTCACAGTGGTACAGGACACATACCTGCAAACGACTCAGTTGCCACCTTCCCTCTGTCTTTATTCCTAATTCAAACCCCTATTACCAATCACCTCCCAAGATGCTACCCTGACAACTCCACAGTGCTTCAACCAGTGAAAAATACTAAATGTACTTTGAAGTCCCTCTGACAGTGTTTGTTCCCCCTTGAGAAAGAAATCTTCTTGATACCTTGGGTCTTGCATTCTCCCAGCCTCTCAATCAGTTTTATGGTCTGAGCTCACATCACTGAGCAGCTAATGTTTCATAAAACCAAGAGTCTGGAAACATCTGCTTCATAGAAAAAAATTCAAGGACAGTAAACAAACAAGAAAAATTCTGGAAGACAACAAACAGCCTGGGAGAACAGTGAGGAGACTGTGACGCAGTTTGTGCCCTGGGTGAAACAGCAAATGAGGCATTTGCAGCTGTCAGAAGAGAGGCAAAAGTAACCACGTGGTCCAACACTATCACACTGTTTGCTTCAGGCCTATTCATTACAAAAGATTCATTTTCAGGAATGCCAAGTCACACTGCTCTTTAATTTGGTGAGTCACCTGCCCAGATTAATCTTAAAACTGAAAGAGAAAGAAAGATTTCATGAAAGATGGCACTACACATAATGACCAAGATCACAATTACATATCTGAATGCCTCAAACTCCAAGCAATTCTCTTACATTAGACAAGCCACTTCTCTCAAGGGCTGAGGAGCATTTTTTATTATTGTGTTCAGAGCAGGGAGGAGAACACATTTCAAAGCTGTAATTCTGCTTCATCCTACTTAGAACAAAAAAGGATCTCACTTTGGAACTTGGGCTGGGTCAGTAGGGTACATGAAGGAAAACATCCTTCCAGGGAGTCCCCCCAGCCCACCAAGAACACAAGAGCTCAGAGTCAGCACAAGAGAGTCCAATGCCAGCAGCTGTAGAGGTTTTCTAGGCTGTCAATACTATTCAGCTGGATACCAGCACTGCACACCATCCACATCTCCTAAAGTTTTCTGAGAAACAGCACCACAAAGAGGTGAATTATTTCACTTAGTACAGTTTAAACCACAAAAGGCCATACTCAGTCCCAGAATATAATCTGTGATTAACACCCAGTCCTATGAGACCCTTAGCCTGGACTCATATAACAACAGCTCGGTGCATGACACTCCTGTGACTCCTCTCACACCACCTACACAGTGCTCTGCAAGCAGCAATTAATGAAGCCCCATTTACACTCCACCCTCATGCACCTGAATGAAGCCCAGCCCATGAGAAGGAACAAATGGGACAGAAATAAAAAACTATTCCCACAAGTAAGGGTGATCCATCAGAAACAGCCAGCATGAAGCACCCCAGAACACTCTGAAGAGAGCATCTCACATACTTCTCACCACAGTGTAACAGATCTGGTTACTCAAGTGCTCGTCTACGCACTTCACCTCAGAACACCTTTTACATACTAGCACTAAAAGCAGACATATTAGAATCAAGATCTGTCATTTTTGTGATCTCCTGAGCAACAGCTATCCCTTGAAAAAACGAACCCAAACCAAAGTACTTTCTGTACAGCGTAAGGAAGGCTGTAGAGCTAATACTGGGAATTGCTGAACCATACCCCATAATTCTGTATGTTACAACTTAATTGAAATAGTAGAACATGACAGTGATGCTACTCCAGACCACACAACATGGTTTTAGAAGTCAGAAATATTAGCTTAGCTGCTACCACTGCTACATACTGTCTAATTGCCTTTATAATTCATGACAACTCAGAGAAGTGTCTGAAAACTGCTAAGCAATAGCCAGTCTTTATCAGTATTATGGCAGTTCAGGTCTGTGGTTTCAATTCAGAAAGGAGGCAGTGAGCAATGAGGTAACTTTTCATCCATTGCACAATGAAAGTAAGCAGGTGCACAGAAGAATGGAAAGCTATGAAGGACCAGAGATACATGAAAGGACACAAAGCAAAAAATACTCTGAGCTAAACACCAGGCTAATATATAGGTTGTATGTTACTGAAATATTCACAGGTGCTGGGATCTATATTAACTCCAGCTGCAAAACACTATGTGGATCACAAGTCAATCTACAGCAACAACCAAGAGGTCTATTTTGAAAGAGAATGGAGAAGGGCAGGAAAAAATGCCACTGCAGAAGCAGCCAAACAGATCTGCCCGAAGGGGGTTACTACTGCACACCAACCCAGAGATACTGTTGCGAAACCACAACAGGGTCAAAAGTAGACAGTAAGAATAAACACAGTATTGGAAAAAAACTGGGAGAAACTGCTACACATATTCTGATCTCTTCTAGGAAGAGGAGATACTCCTAAACTGTTTACTTTCATAATACCAGAACACACACAAGTAAACTAAGAGATTGGAGACTGAAAATGCAACTTTCTTAGACAAGGGACAGTTTGCCCCGTAGAACCTGGTCAAAGGATTTTGCCAGTCTTGCAAAGGAACAAGATTAAAAACTATGAGGGAATTCACACAGGAGGTTTATACAAGGCTTAAGTAAATACCAGGTCATTTTGGAAAGGACACAAACCCTCTTTCCAACAAGAAAACCCCAATTTTAGCAAGTGTGAACAAACTTCACAGATCAGTCTGCTACAAGATCCAATACATCCCAAGTGTTTCTTATAAAACTACTGGACCTACTTGTCTGCTGACCTCATTAACTCAGTTCAATAACTGCAGTAGCCTCAGTCACATTAACACACCTAACATCTTTGCAGCCAGTGATGTTTTTTCAAGACCATGAACTTATCTAAATGTAATACACAGCATGTTGTAAGAGAAGGTGGAAAACATGGCATCTATGGCAAACTGAATACCTCCTATTCAAATATGCACACTTCTATAGGTTAAAGGTGACCTGCAAATCAATTTGTGAAACTTTTATCAACATAAATAATATATGTTATGTAATATGCCCCATTAGCCAGGCTAAGAGAACAGGGGTATCTAGTTTATCTATAAGAACATTTTTCTTCTTAGTTCCTAAGAACTAAGAAGAAATACTAAGAGCAATATCCTTGAAATGGGCTGTGGAGTTTGTTTTTATGTGGTACTTACCTGAGCCCTTGTAGGCCGGCCCCAAGCTCCAGCAGGATCCCTGGTGATGGCACATCACCAGCATGGTGCATGTGTGGGGGTTACATTGGAGCGGGAGCCGGAGGTCCTAGTGGGGCTGGGCTTCCCAGAACCTGGGGAAAAGAAATAGCAAGTGTTTGGGTTGTGTGCTGAATGCTGTGCTCTGTTTAGCCTGGGCAATGAGAGCATTCAGCACAAACACTGAAGTGCTATCATCAAATTGATTTGCAGACCACCTTTACAGGAGTGATTTCTGATCATTTGCCACAGACCCTGTCCTTCCACAGAACAACATGCTTGGAGAGAACCATTTCTCCCACCATTCTCTGGCTGCATTGACCCTGTGTGTTGGGTCAAATGCTTGTTTCAAAACTTCTCCCAACCCCCTCCAGTTCTGCATCTCAGCTCTTCTCTGATAAATATTAACACAAATTGCTCCAGGACTACCTGACAGTTCCAAACCTGTCAAGATGAGGAAGAGATGAGTGCAAAGCCTTGTGAAAGAACAGGCTTGGAGAATTTCCCAACTCTCCTTCCCTTTGAGTAGACTTGGAGAAGAAAATGGATAGTTTTGCCCTCTTGTGTAAAAGGTGCCAGGTCCATTTTGGAATGCATTTCAAAGTTACTTAAAGTCACCTAAGCATCAAGATAGCTAGTCGTATTTGCATTTCTTCTTTTTGAAGTTTTATTATCAGAGAGCTCAACAGGTAAGATAATACACCAGAAGAACTCATGAACCAGAAAGTGAGCAGCTCAGAGAAAAAAAAAAAAACCTATCTTAGACATCCAGGGCACATCTTCATTTTCCATATTGCAATCCATTCAGCTTAAGTTCCAAATGCAGTCCAATTCTTGCCCGCTTCCTCACTCCCCCAGATTCAGTATTCCCCACCACTTTAGTGGCACATTAAAATTCACAATACACATCTCAAGATGTCCAAGATGGCCTGCAAAAACCAGAAGACTGAATGCACCTTCTCTCATAACCCTATGGTGAAAACCAAAAAAAAACCCACAGTTTTTCCCACCACTGAAATAACCCATAAAAGGTGGCAGTTCAATATTCCACACATCCCACATACCACACATTTCTCAGATTTCACCAACAGCACAGTCTGGACTACCATATCTATGTCTGCAGACCATGTCCTCTGTCAAGCAAATGCTCAGAAAAGCCAAGGCCCATTCCAGCTGCTCTATTCCTGCTGCAGTGTGTTGTGAGAGCTCCTGCTCACTGACACTTCTGACCCAAGTATTTCAGGGAAATCCATGATCTGCTCAGTAACAAACCAACAGAGGCCCAAATCAAAAGCTGAGACTTAACAGACATTGGTGTCAAAAGCAAGACACCAGTACAAAAGTACTGACTTTAATTTTTTTAAGTCAGAGCCCTGCTGGAGCACAGATCTCCTGCAGCATTAAGCGTTTTTGAATTTTGAACTGAGATGTGCGTTGCCAGCTGGCCAGTACACAGTAAAATCAGAGGCCTGGCAAACCACAGGGGTATTGTTGTCAAGGCAGGCCTGGCTACTGCTTTCAGCAAAGCAAACCTGCAGAAACATTGTAAGAGACTGACATTCATATTTAAATTTTTCAATCTGGAGACAATTTAATATGATACTAAGACGGCAAGAACTGCCAGTTTAAGTTACAAGCAGATCCTGCAGCTTCAGAACCACTGAAAAAACTGATTTCTGTTACAAGAGACAGCCACAAAGGTGATCACAGGTGGAGATCTGTTGGAGTCTGAGCAATGTCATGTTTAGAGACAATGAGAGCAACTGGGAGCAAAAAGGAACAATTGGATGGCTCTGCTCATGAACTCAGAGCCCTGGGGCTTTGTACTGCCCTCTCACTACCCACTCATTCTTTGGATTCTCAGAGTCCAGTAAATAAACACAGATGATTACTTAAAACAACCTTGGTTTGCTTCTGCCAGTGGAAGAATGGAGTGCTTTTCAGGTGAGGAAACAGTTAGACCTTTAAAAAGATTATTTAAATGGAAGGGTGTGGTCTTCAGTTTATCACAGTTTCTCTCAGAATTCACACTCAGTGTGGCTATAAGGAAGAACAAAAGCTGTGAGCCCACCCCAATTCAAAGACCAGGCAACAAAGTCCTTCAGAAAAAGACCTCAAAAATCAATAGGACCCACTGAACCATCCATAATTTCAAAATGTAAGTTTGGGGAATGCACACAAGTTTTGGGGAAATATACACAAGAAATACCTGTTTCCGAGCTGAACTGATGCTCTACTGATTTAACTCTGTCTTGGATAGTTTTTCCCTTTGTTTTCTAACCAGTGAAAGAAACTTGGCATTTAACTGCAACTACTTAAAACAAGGAGGGATATATACACATTACAGTTTTCCCCCAGGGAAATCTTGCTACAGGACATTACTGGGAAATAAGAGCACATGATGAGTATATAAAAGAGACAGGATCCATAAAACATGAATTAGGAAAGAGTTCAAGAACATTAGACAGCTAGTAACAGAAGAGAGTATAATTTAAATACAAGAGATACTTTGATTCTAAAAAACATCTTTTACTTGAATAAAAGAAAATTAACTAATGGTACTCAGTCATATCCCAGGTTGCATTATATGTCAACTTGAAGCAGCCTCCCTATTTGACTTATAAATAAGTAATACTATTGCAAAACCCATGTGTTCTGTAACTTCTGTCTTCCTAAACTCAAAGCTGCTATGTTTTAGTCTTACCACACAAGGCCAGTCAAGTGATCCAAACAAATCTTAGGAAAAAATGAGGTTTTCAAAACATGGTAGGCAAGCAGCTTTCAGAAGGATTCTTCCTTTCTTAAAAAGCACTTGCTATCTTTTCAGCCCAACACTTTAGAAAGTGTTCTCAAGGATTTCTTTTGTGGCAATATCCAGTATAAATGTAGCGCAAACAAATGTTTGCTGAGTTAGTGTAGTTTATTGAGTCTTTTTTAGATTATTTATTTCAGTTGTGATTTTTGGGTGAAAATACTCTGACTGTAAAACCCTACACTATTGTACTTCATAATAAAAGGCATCTGTTCCCCTTCATTAAGTGATACAAAGACAGTTTTCTTTGAGGAACAGGAGAGAGATGCATCACTTCGTGTAACCAGTGATACACCCCAGAGCTCCATCATCAGTACAGGAGCACCTTTTCCAAGCTGAATATTTCATAGACTATGCAGGCATAAAGAGCATCCTTCAAGTGATAAGCAGCAACTTCTTTCTCCTCTGAAGAATCTGCCTTAATTTAAGAAGAAAAAAATGCTTTTTAGTAATAAACACTTCTTCATTGACTTTGGGGAAATAAAATGTTTCTCAGCATTAAAAGTGGAAACAAGCTTGTTCTTTAAAGGTGAAAGGTTCTGAAAGACCTGGTCTTTTCAAAATGTTTAATTACTCTTTTTAATAAACATTGAGATACTTGCCTGTAATCTAAGAAGTTAAGTTGCTGAGATATCAGAAACTCCTGAAGTTATTGGCAGCAGCAGTCTGAACAAACAACAACCACATACCACATTCCCCAGCCACACATTACACAGCACCTGCAGGAGGGCAGAAACCTGATCTGCTGAGGCATCGTCCATAACTTCTGGCAAAAACACAACAGCTTGAGCAGCACTTGACAATTTCCTCTTTAACTGTAAAACCATCCTTTCTGGAGGAAGTAGAAGGCAGAGATGTACACTCATGACTACAAGTACATTCCCTAACGGAAAACAGGTTTTGAAGCAGGCAGGACGAAAAAAATAATAGATGGAAACAAAGTGGAATTCAAGAACCTTCACCCTAGTCTAATCATTTATTGAATGATCTTAGAACACCTAACAGCTGACTTTTTATAACCAGACAAGGTAGGTAGATTGTCCACAGTAGAAGCAATTATGCATTTGCCTTTAAAAAACTTTCCTCTTTATGAACAAGTGTTTCTCTGCTGTTTTTTTTTGAGACAAGTCTTCCTTTCAATAAAAGAATGCTGCTTTTTAGCTGTAGTTAGAATATTACTTTACACATATTTTTCCTGGCAGCATTACCCATTAAAAGGACTTCCTATGAACAGCTTTTTCCGAATTCTTGCCCTGGTGCCTGGCTGCTTGCTCTTGCCTCTTAGTGCTGAAAAGATCTTGGAGGGTTTACATGGAAAAACAGGATTTGCAAAACTTCCTCCTGCCTACCTCTCCTCTTCCTTGGAAGGCTATTTTTAACCCAAGTCAGTTCACTCACAGTGACTCAAGGCAGCACCTCATTTACAGTTGCCCTGCACATAAAAGGAAGTGGCAATTGCAAAGGAAAATACACTTAAAGCTGCAGTTCAGCCAAGGCTTGCCCCACACCCCAGAGCAGACCTGATTCAGACATAGCTGTTTTCTGTGGACGGACTTACAGTATGTCATGCCTGTAGAAAAGCACCACTTTTTTGCAATTACCACTGTAATATCATGCTTCTTGTTTTTAAAAAGTTATATTTGCTGCAGAGACAGACAGACTTACAAACTAAGACCCTACAAACAGGTTTCACAGAGGCCAAACATCCTTCCCAGGGATCCTAACTGGTCACACAATTGAAGACCACAACATTTACAAAACTCCTTCCTTACATCTCAGCAATAAGGTCACAACAGACAGCATGACAAAAGAGCACCTGTATGTCACTGCATCCCATCCCATGTAAGATTGACACAGCACCAAAGGATGTCAGTGCGGGTCTCCACAGACCCAACAATTTCATGGCAGCAACATTCCTGCACTGGAATGTTCTCACATTTCAGCTGCAATAGAGGAACACAACTTTTGCTCTCCTCACCTCACCAGATTTCAGAGGTGACTGGAAATATCTTGCCCATCACACACATATAGAGCATTAAGCACAATCAAATCCTCAGCTTTGCCCTCACAACCACAGTTTAGATACAGTGTTAACCACCAGTCAAGAGTCTATAAAGAATCCCCAATCACGGTGTTCTAACAACTATGATGGATTTTGGAAAGGCAGAGTACAACATCTTAGACTTCATACTATCCTAGTAACAGCCCAAGACTTTTGGCTGATTTGGAAAATATAACAATAAGCTTGAGCAAAACTAAAAACGTCAGTGAGCGCATAACTGTAATCCTGACATAATTATGTCTTAACGAGGCTTGTAGGAAGTACTAAACTGCATAACACAGACCAGACTAGAAGTTCATTGTGACCCAAGGGCCATGACATCCTGTTAGAAAAATACCAGCTGAACACTGCACATGTTGACCTGATGGTAGGAGTGGTGCTGCATTACTGCTGAGTCATGCAAAAGGTCTACAAGAAGGCTTAGGTTTTGTGAGGGGACAAGGAATTGGGCTTTAGAACCTAAAACCAAAGTGAATGTTTTGC
>VZUA01002668.1:39874-61427 GCA_013401035.1 Horornis vulcanius | reverse complement strand
AAAAAAACAAAACCAAAAAAAACAGAGAAAGCATTATTTTTCTAAGCTGGCATTTTGGAAGCTGGCAGTACATTTAAGAAAGGGTTTAACTTCTTTCAATATCATGAGTTATGTCAGTGCTTTTCTTGCTGATATTTGTTATTTGGACAGAGATAGGTAAAACAATCCCTAAGGAAATGTGGAAGTGGGTTTTTATCTTCGACACGAAGGATTTGCAGGGTCAGAACTATTTTGTTCACATGAATCTCACTCTTCAGTAGACACAGCAGCTGCTGCACAAATTCGTACAGGCAAGCTGATAAAGGAAGAAAGTAATTTTAGCTGAAATATAATGTGAAAGTACTAGAGGGAAAGACTCACAAGGATGAGGGGTTAATCATTGCAGGACTGAATTGAGGTACCAAGATAGAAAAATTGCTTTTCTGTTTGATTTTAAGAGGTCTGCAGCTTTCAAAATTCTGGTCACAGGAGGATGTCCCTCAATAGATGCTTCTCATTAGAATTTGGCGAAAATTTCTTTGAAGGAACTGTTTTTCATTGACAAATTTCTTTTAATCAAAGTAGATCTCAAGTCCCTGCTGTTTCTGATTCAGAGTGTCCTGGGATGAGCACTGAAGGTCTACCCTGTATCTGTTAGGCATTAATGAGACTGACATCCAGTGATGAGGAAATAGCTATTCTGTCACTGGGAAGTTTAAGCATGGAGAAGTTTTCCAGTTTAGACTGATAATCAAAATTCTAAGAACGTGTGGAATTAACACATTTAAAGAAAAAAATATTATTTGGGTGGATCAAATCTGTTTCAATCTTTTTGCAACATATTTTGGTTTTGACCTTTTCATTTCAATTAACTTGCATTACAAAACAGACATTTTCAAGTTAAATGGAGCCATTGCATTCCATGTTGTCAAACAGCACATATTGGTAATTCTGAAACTCTTTTCCACACAATTTTCAGAACACCATTCGTTACTGAAAAGTGTGATTTCCTAGAACTACTCTCATCTTTGACAAATACACCTTTCCAAAAAAGGGATAACAGACACACTCAATTCTAAAGATGACGGTGATCATGTTGGCTTGCTCTCAGAAAACAAAACCCTAAAAACGCTGCAAACTGCAGTGTAATGTTACGTGATGACTTTTATCATCAAACCACCAGATCTGAGTGACTTAACTGGTATCTGCTGTAGAAATTTCTTTGGAGTTGAAGGTTATGGCTGGTGGAAATGGGTCAANNTTATGGCTGGTGGAAATGGGTCAAAAAAATCTACATCTACCTTACACAGCTGGTGATGCTGTCCCAGCAGCTGCAGAACCACTGGGAGGGCTGAAGGATTTCATTTTCCAGAACAGTACTTATAAGAGGGAGGCGAGACCTTTGGGTGTTAATAAATGAAATATGATGTGATATTCAGCATGTATTTAAAGATAGTCATAGAACCTCTATATGTGATTGGACTTGTTTACACAAGGGAGTTAGTTCATCTGCTTTCAAAGCTATTATTCATTTTGTAGATCTGCAGTACAATAATACAATTTGCTATACATGGCTGATTATGAAGCTGTTTCCCAGACTCCTTAATGCTCAAGGCATGTGGAATCATATTTGTTTTCTTAGGAAAGATGATCACGATCAGCACTTTTATCCGTGTGTGTGCCCACCTACTGCATAAAGGTCCACTTTGTAGTTCCAAGAACTGACAGAATGCTTTAGTGAGATAAGAAAATATAACCATTCCTCTAGGGGTGGTTGACAGGGAAAAAACCCACAGTTACCTCAGGGAGCCTTCTGAAAATTCTTGATTTATTCTGCACTTCCCCTCTCACAGACATGGGATACAAAATTGCATCGTTCAGGGTCCCTTGATAAGTACCAGTTTCCCACTCCTAAACACCCAGTTTAGCTATTTAGATCAAAGATACATTAATTGGCAGTGGAGAACTTAGGGGGGGAAGAACAGATTTGAGTAGGCTAGGAATTAATGCATTGGATAACATTCCTAAAGCATCCCTTACAGTGCTCTTATCTCCTGCTGTGCCCCCGTCTGATAAGTGGCTAATGAATTCTCAACTTTTTTTCTCCTCCTTCATCATTGGCCACTCACAACTGCCCAGGATTGCTGGAGTGCAGGACATGAACTAGATATATCTTGCAGCCCCCAAAATCAGGTACTTTGAGGTCTCTGCCAGGAAGAGTAGCCATCCCCTTGGTGCTGGGGAAGCTTCTCTGTGAGCCTGTGTCAGGAGGCTGCTGTGGCTTCAGCACACAGTGTGGGGCTCTTCCTGCTGCCCAGCTGCTGCATCCGTATTTCCATACCTCTGGTCCCTGCCTCGATGCTCCTGAAGTGCCAGCTCAGCTCTGCTTGACACCATGACAGCATTATGCAGTCCTGTTGGAGAGAGGATTCAAGCTGCTACAGGAAATACAGCGTTTATCCCATAAGCTTGTCTTGCATGGGCTGGAGACCACCTGCTTTTAAGTAATTTTCTTTAAATATTTTAAGTATTTATTATNTTTTTTTAATATAGGTTTCTTAAGCCTTATGCAAATGGTTGCCTGCTTTTCAGACCCTGGAGTTACTAGCATCTTTGAATCTTTCTTCTGTGTGTTAGCCTTCAAAGTGTCACTAGTAGGCCCTCCATTCATTAGGACTTTAGGTCTAGGACTCAGTAAAAAAGATTAGGTGGGCTTTTTTCCCCATCATTCAGACAATTCATAGATGTAATATTTGAGTCCTTCAAATTGCTTTCTGAAAGCTGTACTAGACTCTGAAACAAATAGTAGCTCGTTAGCTGATGTATATTAGTTCAGTCATAACGTTTTAAAAAGGCTATCAGCTATCATCCAATTCAGTTTTGCGTGGATCCAGTATCTGAAGACTTGTTAAGTAACATCCCATCTGCTAACCTGTATCTCTAGAGTCATTTAAGCAGCTAATGTAAGTGAATCAAATCATTCCATCTGTACTATATCAATATTTTGGAAGCTTTTTCTTTTCACAAATTTGTTGTTTAAAACAAAGAGTCTCAAGGTTTTTTCCCCAAGATTGTACCACAATGTACTACATAAGCCACTTTGTACCACAAAAACCACTTCCCTTAACGTTCTTAACCCTACAGACCTCCAGCAGAAGTAATAATTAGATAGAAAGGATAATTTAGGCTATGCGTTTAATATTCTGGTAAGTCGGTGTTCAACGAGACATGAGGAGGTGGAACCATCATTACAGAGGCAGCCTTTCCATGGACATTGGTGTCCTGAAGGTTGTACATACAGAAATGCCTCTCAGAGGAGATTTTATTTGTCTGCATGCTCTCACATTGCAGCTCTTGCCACATTATTATGAGCACTGTGTCAGACAACCTGTGCAGTGTCTGCTGCTTTTTGCTTCGGAGATCTGGGCACATATAAATTACTGTACAGGGACTAGAAAACATACATTTTCATTTCCATAGGCAAGAGCTATGCAGCATATAGATTGCATGGTCCAGAAAGATCTCCTTTTAGTCACGTCAATTTTTTGCTAGTTGCCTTTGAGAATAAATCCTAAATTGTGTGTATGCCTCACTCAGATCATCATGCTCTTGGCCTCTAAAATAAAATTAACCTTCTTAATGTTGGTGATTCATATAGATGCACAGGTGGGCACAAATAGAATCCTTCCTGAACCATCTTGCATTCATTCGCAGCTTCAGGTTTTTTTCACAGGAATCCCAATCAATAGAACCTAATCAAGAAAGCAGTAGCTTTAACTATGCATTAAATAACAGCTCAGGCATTCATAAATGTTTCTCCAACAAGGAGAATTTATGTCTTCAATACTTATCAGGAATAATTTTTAATAGAAAAAGAAAGCTTCTACAGAAAGATGATTAATGCTGAAATTGAAAATATATTACCATATAAAATAGTAAACCTTTTGTTTACCATTTGAGCATACCTGTACAAATATTTCAAGGAGAGTCAACCAAATTAATGGCAGAGCACAATTGTTAATGCATTATAAACCCTCTCACAGGTGTCTCAGAGGAATAATAGTTGTTTATCCCTTTGCTGTGGTCAGAATATTAGATATTGTGAATTCAAAGGCCAATTTGTTAATCGAATGGCATTTTGAGAACTACTTTATTTACAAGTCCTATGTAGTTTAGAACCAAAGCTGAAATAAGTCTTCAGCTTCTGGGGAAGCAAGATGGCATTCTGCTAAATGCTAGAATTTTATCATTTGAAGGGGAAAAAAGGCAAAAAGAAAGCAGCCAGTGAGACCTACGAATAGAAAAGCATTTGAGATCTCAGAAGGAGTTTAAATCAATGCACTGCCACAGTTACAGCACAGATGAAAGAGCCTGCTGTCTCAATTGCCAGGAAACTACTTAGAAACTCTCACTTTGATTTTTTTTTTTTTGGTAGTCCGTTACATTACCACTAAATGCAATATAGGGAGACATCACTGCTTTGATGTTGTACAGCTACAACAAATGGAAACTAATATGGTAGAACAGTCAAGCTATGTGATTTGCATTTGTATATACAAATATATACCCATCAATCTTCTTACTTCTAGACCGTGTATCACTGCCGCCCATCTGCCTCCTTACTGATACTTCTGTTTTCATAAAAGTGACAATTGTTTTACACCCATATCCTGAAGAGAGATACATGTATTTCAGAGGGGTGTAAAAATTAAAATTTTCTCCAAGCTATTGTCTCCCAGAACAAATTCCTCACTTGCAGAGCCTTCTAAGAGTGCTTTGAAACAATTTCAAATTGGAGCACAACAGCTGCCAGACATTACAGGATTTTTGTTCACACAGATCTTGTCACACCAAGAATACTTATTCTCTTCTTGCAAAACAACCCATTATTGAACAGGCTAGATTCTCTGACCTGCTCCAGTGTTTTGAGGTGATCTAGCAGTAGATGAGATTATATACAATACCTCCTATTGGTTGAAAGTAGTTTAGGGAAAAAACTGACACAAGCATGTTTAGATCTCCATCTGCTCTGTGGCCTCTGCTGAAATCCCAACTACTGATGGAATAGAAATAATGCAGGTAGGGACTAGGGTTCATTTCTGGCACCATCTTCCCCATCATCACCTGTCCAGCTAGGATTTTGCCACATAACAATGAGTTTATGTAAAAACTGAAGGTTTCAAGATAAGAGAGACTGCACAGCCTGAAGAGGACTTCACTGTTTCCTCTTCTAGTGTTACAGAAAAAGATTTCTCCTCTATGAGATCTTCCAAAATGCACTTAACAGGAATTGCCTTACTGGGTGATGTGGCTGGAAATGCCTCAGGTACTCTGTCCAAATTCTGCATGGATGGCACAGGTCTTCCACGCAGTCCATCAGGATATGCCGAATTTTGGACAGGAACCACTTCCATTTTTGTAGAGAATGAAACAGAAATAAAATTTAATGTCTGGGTATTTTTCCCATTGCTTCTAGAAACACAGGCTATAGACAAAACTGAAAGGTCTTACAGACAGTTCTGAAAAAAACAGTGCAGGGGATCTGCCTCAGTAAACAGTTCAGAAATTGGCATCTCTTTATTGTGTAATGATTCTGTTAACAGCAAAGGCGTTTACAATACTTTGTGATTGATGTGGAAGTACTTGTCACCAGTAGAGAACTTTTCATCAAAATATATGAATTAAAAGTTTCAGATTTGTGTAAGTGCTTAATAAAAGTCTTGTAACCTGTAAAAATTATTTTACACAATAATAATCTCCTTAAAATTTACTCCAGTTCCTTGAGTAAGACTTGTAATGTCTCTAGATCCTGTGACAAAGTTAAACTCAGTTTTTATGTTTATTTAGTAATAGAACAGACTGGTCATTTCTTATGAAAGACATCAGCAGGGACTTTTGCAGGCCTCTCCCATCATTGCATTTTGAAGAACAGTTTTACTTAGAGCTTTAACTTGTGATTCATTTCACATCCCCATTCCCCAATGAGATAATTTGGTGTATGTTTACCAGTAGCAAAACTGGTATTGTGTCTTTTATTATCTCAGACATGTCTGTCTAGGCTAGAATTGTAACTTACAGCTGCAACTTATGCTGAGCAGTTTTAGATTTCAGAATACTGAGAGCACAATATCAGTTATCATACATTGCATGTTGGCCTAGGTGTCTCTTTTGGGCTATAAGGGGCAATCATTGGAGTCTGGATCTGGGAGAAGAGGAGTGAGATCCAATGTTAAAAATTAAACTGCAGCAATTCTATTACTGGGACAGAGCCAGTCAATGCAGTAAAACCAAGCTTGTGCAAACTTACCTCCCTGCATACTTGTGTAATCCAAACAATACACGTTACCTGCCTAAACAGGAAAAATGCAGCACCTTTCTCTTCTACTCCAAGTTCAAAGCTAGAGAGCAACACAAGTAAAACAGCAGGACAGCACTTGTCAGCGGTACAGCTGACAGATTTGTTGTGACCTATACTTCACTCTGTCCCATAGGATGCTCCACAGGGCCAGTCTCTCATTTTCCGCAGAAGATACTTCCTACCTAAATGTTTCAGGTGTAAGGCTGGGTCAGTGAACAGCTGAATGTTGACTTACTCATTAAACAGATCCACTTGGATTATTTAGGATTAAGGGATATTAAACAGGTGCCATCCCTGCTGTGCAAAGTCCCAGCACTGCTGCTTGCCAGAAGCTGGGCTGACAAACCCCAGAGCAGCAGATCCAGGCGTGCCATGCACTCGTCTGTAAGCAGCTTTGGCTGGCCGCGGGGTACAGACCACTGCTCTGGCACAGCACAACAGCCGTGTTCTCACTTGTGAAGTCACAGTGCAGCTCAGGTTTTTGCTTCAGGGTCTAAAGGGAAACACATTTCGCTGTGTTTGGTGGGTACCAGCCTGATGCTGAGGAAAGGGGCTGGGTGGGCAGGGCTGGTTGCAGTTCCTGCTGCTGCTCCATCGGTGTTTGGGGCATGGACAGCAGCCCTTATGCAGCACTTCTCGCCTTTACCTCCTCCTGAGGTGGTTTAGTAAGGCATTAAATGAGAGGTGGTAGCAACCTTTTTGGATACAGCAATATCTGGACTGCAGCAGAGGGGGCTCAGGCTCAGCACTGAGCTTTACAAGGGAGGCAAGCGTGTGTTCCCAGTGCAAGGAGCTGGAGCAAAGCAGGGGCATTAATGAGGTGTGGAGATGGGCCGGTTCAGTTCTTCTGTGATTTTTTCCGGATGCCTGAGTTTGAGTCTCACCTGGTCTATTGCCCTGCCACTTCTCTTGTGCTGAAAAGAGGACACAGTGTCATTTAAACTGGTGATTCAGAGGCAGCCAGGTATGATGCTGAAAACCTCTCTCTGGTGTAGAAATTGTCATGGCTGATGGGTCACGGCAACCTTTTATCCTGAATGCAGCAAAGGCTTCTACGCTGATTCATGGGAGATACTGTAAGCCTAAAATACAAACCTCATCATCTGATTTCTGCAACATAAGCTCAGAATTTTGGAATTTGCCAAAAAACATGGCAAAACTATTTCGTTTGGGTTTGTATGTGTTAATGTTTGAAGCTCTCTTGTTCTAGGAGAGGCCCATAAGCTTTTGCTATAAACACTTGCTTGTATCCCAGTGAAATCAGTGAAAGATGTGTCTTTGGCTAGTAAGCCACACCACTGGGCACCATAGTCATAAGGTTTCTACAGAAGAGGAGGATTGTTTGAGTCCACTTGTTTGTTCTAAGCCTTGCCATGTCATGTAACATTTTTCTTTCATGCAGAGATTTACATTTTTCTTAAAAATTGCTTTTTGCCTTCATTTCTGGAACTTTCCTGGCTTTCCAGGGAAGACAAAGAGTGCACTGCATATAGAATCACGGGGATCAAATAGTTAGCTCTTAGTGTGTTATTATCCTCCACACATTTTGTATTATTGCAGTTCATAACACTGCACCACAAGGTGGAAAACAGTAAAAGCCTCTTTATTTATAAGGTTATTACAGGTATCCTCGGTGTGTATCTCATGTGTATACATCCTGTCAAAATATTTCAGCATTTTGACAAAAGTGTCTGAACTTGTTTCAAGTGACATGACATGGCTTTTAACTGCATTTTTTTTACAGTTTTAGTATTTTTAAGAGTAGATAATAAAAGTGTTACCTGTGCACTGAAAAAACACAGAGAATTCCTTGCTGTACAAAAATGTTTCAATAAGTATCAGTGGAGTTTTGCAGTTAAATAACCTGTATGGGAAGTAATTATGACGCTCTCTATAATTGCCATTAAAAAAAAAAAAACAGACTTGAAGCCTGTGGAAGGTATAACAGACCTAATTAATGCCCACACTATTTCTCCATAGAAACAGATTTTTTTTGTAATGTAAATGCACTGCACAGAAGATGTTATTGTACTTATTTTATAGTTTGCCCTTTTTTTTTTTCTTGTTCAGTGGTAGTATATGGTATTTCCCAATGTGATGTGTGCAGTCTTCAGGACTGCAAGTTGTATTGCCATTTCTGAAAAGGGGAAAACAATAGTATATTTCCTTGGTTTTATTTCTTGTTTTTTTAAAATATTGATGTCAATTATGATCTAAAGTGTGTTTCCACATCCAAGAAGTATGGATGTGTTAGTGCATGTCTGTGCACCAATTCATGTTCTAAAGTAGGTGGCTATTTCATTGTTGTGTTTACTATGTGTGCATGGAGTCAAGGTATTATCAGGAGCATTCCTTTCAGCTTTTACAATAAAAGCTGAATCAGAGGCTGAAAACACTGACACATCTGGAATTTCAGTGCATTTCCAGGGACTGATAATTAATGGCACTCAATCAACCCTGCACCTCTTCACTGATGGCTGATTAGAGTTTAGCTAATGAGAAGGCATTCAGACAACTGTCAGGGATTTTTTTTATTCAGTTGTCAGTTTGGTTGGGGATCTCTGTGGGTTTAAGTCTGAGCTGATATCCTCAACATGCTTCAGAAGAACCCATGTAAATGATCAGACTGTTTTCTGCTGTCAGTAGTTTTGTGTTTATATGTTAAGTTCTGCAGGCCAGGGATAACTATAACTACTTTATATGTTTATAAAGCTATATTGCTATCTTTGCTTCTGAAGTATCTAAAATAAAGTGACCTGGCCTCCCAGTTGCACTCAGTGGCAGAAGGGGATTGTTCTGTTATGTGCCTTGCAATGCTCATCCCATACTAGTTTATTTAACTAGTATGTTAAAGTAGTCAGTTTAATGAGTGCTGTTTGCTGACACTTCCATTGGATCCAGATTCGTCTCAGGGCTATCCAGTGGAAGGGCAAGAAACAATAGGCACAAACTGAAACACAGGAAATTCCATTTAAATATAAGAAAAAAGCTGCAAGGGAGATTGAACACTGAACCAGGCTTCCCAGTCAGGTGTAGTCTCTGTATTTGGAAATATTCAAACCTTGACTGGATACAGTGTTGGGTAGCCTCCTATCGTCGACCCTTCTCTGAGCTGGAGGTTGAACAACAAGATCTCAAGAGATGCTTTCTGGTCTCAGCAAGTTTGTGGTTCTGTGATTTGCTAGATTGGGACCTAACCCTCAGGTCATGTCCAAGGGCTGCTGCTGGGAAATCTGGGCATAACTAGTGTTGTAGAGCCCTCTTTTCTGAACTGCTATGGTGATATCATGACATAGGATGAAGCAGACAATAATCTTGAATTCTTGTAGTTCTTTCCCAGTGGGCTTGCAGGAAGGGCCACCTTCAGCAAATAAGCAGCAAATCCAAGGAGTCTGCTAATTCCATGTGCTTCTCTGCCAAGTTGGTGCTGATAACTGACTTGCATTTTGTAGGTGTGCAGTGCAATCCAAAATCAAGATTTCACTGTTATTGATGACTACTGCACTGGACTGCGAGCTCTTCTTTACCTGAAAAGCATTGAGGAACTTGAAGACTGGAATGGACAGAGTCCTGCAACAATCTGCCATCAGAAAGGAAAACCAGTACCTAGAATTGCTGATCTGATGGGAAAGGTATGTTGTTTTATTGTCATTCCTGTATAATAACACTATATCTTGGTTTTGAATGTAATTCCATAATCACTGTATGCAGTTTCTGCTACTTACCTTGATTAATCGCTGCTGCTGTCACAATTAGTCACCAAGTCATTTTCCTTCTGAATATTAACAAATATGTAGGCAGCTTAAGAAGACAAACTTGAAATGACTTGATATGGGCAAACATTTTTACTATAAATATGATCTCATCACGTGATTCATAATATCATGTCTTTTAAAAAAGTATAGGATGTAAAATTACAAATGCATTAGAATAAGTTCTGGAACTGCTTGTTTTAATGAAACTCAACTCACTTCAGATTGATCCTAAGTGCTGGAAGTTCCTGGGTGTTTCAGCCAGGGTGCAACATTCAGGAGACATGCGAAAATCCTCTTGCACTGGCTCTGACCAGCTGAGACAGGTAGTCACAGACCAGCTGTTAGTTGGAGCATGAGATCAGGTAGGAGTGGTCTTTCAGTCACCATACCTGAGCGTCTTGTGTTCTTTCATGTGTTCTGATGCCCAAACCTTCTCCAAGACAGGGATGTTCTAGGTGAGGATCAGTGACACCGGACAATCTAATGAATTCTGCAAGATCATTTAAACCTAGAAAGTCTGTGATGAAATAGGAATGCAAATGGTGGTCAGCATGAAATCCTAACCTCTGGACTGTCTTTCCTCTCTGCTTTAGTAGTTCTCTGCTACAAACACATTTTTGGAGATTTTTGACAGATGCAATGGGTTGCAGCTGCCCCAGCCCTGCTCACCCCTCCACCAGGGCACCTGCTGATCCATGCTGAGAAGCAGGGAGGTGTAACTGGCTTCCTGCTGATGGCCGGCTGCCTCCCGCTCTAAGCAAAATACCTGCACAGCAGGGAGGCCAAGCTTTTGTTTCTGGTTACTAGAGGGGATCACTTTGAAGACTGATTTCAGTTATACATCATGCCTATTGATTATCCTTCCAAAAATCTGATGTACGACTGTTGAAAATGTTGTAAAAAGTAAAGAATTACAAAAGAATAGGATTTGGAGTGTCAAACGCCTCCAAATCTCTGCTTATCATTGCTGATGACTGGAATTGGATTTAGCAGGAGATTAGAGACTCCTATATTGTTGTTGTTCTCTGTGGAGCTCTGAAAATTATAACATTACCTTCAAGGAGGAAAGACAATCCTATTCCTAAACCTCTGGATAATATACTGCTTAAAAATAAACCAAGATATAAGCAGTTTCATTTTCATCTACTTATGTTAAGCAGTTAAACCAGGCTCAAAGGGTTATAGCTAAACTTCTTTCCTTTAACACCTGTGGAAACCTACATAGCATTTCCAACTCATGTTACAGATTTGTTGTAATTCTTTAAAGCTGCACTCAGTGTTCTGTCTTCCTATTACCTTTGTATTTTACTAAACAGACAACCTCTGTCAAAGATGCTTCTCATGTCCTTTTGAATGAGGAAAAAAATTGTAATTTTTAGCCTTTTTTGCTTGTCACTGCGTCAGTAATTAACTTTAAGAAGGTTGCATGAAAATATGCTTTAAGGAAGCATTTAATAATTCAAAGGAATCTTAACTTGAAACAGGTCACATGAAAAAGAATAAAAACAAAGCCCTGTATAATCTTGTATGGCTGGCTCTGTTAGACATTTAAAAGAAATACAAAATATAATTGTTTGTGTATTCATATTAACGCTGAATTATATCATTGTAACATTGCTACTAAAAAATAGCATTTAAAGTTAAGCATGCTGCATTGTTGATAAGCTATTGATACATTTTAGGCATAAGCTCAGGATGTCTGTTTGCCCACGAATGAACATTCAAGGAAAAAGGAAGAAAAATAATATAATTCTGGTAACTGGAAATACTGTGATAAATGATCCTACTAGGGGCAATCAAATACAAAGACTTGATATCATTAATATTTATAATATCCTAATTAGCAAGACTGTGCCTAAGCAGTGTTATTAGTGTAACTAATTATGTTATCATAAACTAAGTTTGCAGTATTGTAGGAATCAGTATTCTTACTTTCATAAATTATTATCAATATTGGATTTCATGTACTTGTGCCTAGTAAATTTAGTTAAGTACTGTAGTTTCATCTCAATTCAAACACAAATATCTAACTTGCTTGGCAGCAAGTCAAAACACACGTTTGTGAGTCTCTTTCTAAAATGAATTCACTAAAAAGCATGTCCTTAGTATCTGTTTGAAACAGAGAAAATAACCTATTGATATATTCTCATTGATGAAATTATGTGTGGGAATGTATATGTTATATATGAAGTAAAATATACAGTCAAAATCCTGTCTTATAAAAATATAGAGAGCTGTCCCAATTTGTGTTGTTATATACTACAAGATGAAATATAGTTTCTTCAGTAAGACCTCATGAGAAGCTAAGCAGCTAATATGGATGAACATTTGCATTAAAAAAAAAAAAAAAAGAAAAAAGTGAATTTGCTGATCTTGATGTGTTGTGGGTTTGGTGCAGTAAATTTAAAAATATACAGGAATCATCCTCTTTTTCATTACAAGATTGCTATTATTTTCAAATAGAATCACAGGGATAGGAAGTTCAGACATTTGACATTTTAGTAATAAGGAACTGAGCGAGAATTATTTTCACCAGGATCAAGAACCCTTTTCTTTCTGATTATATACAAATTCATTGAGCCTCTACCAGTTCTAAATATATTACGGATTTAGGAGCCATTCTGTTCCCAGATAAGTATGTTCATAATGGTATCTGTTTTGATTCACAGTGCAATATTGAATGCTAATGTCTGTATTTTTATGTAATGGTGAACCGCTCTTTTTATAATTCATTTTCTGTTCTGGTTTCAGCATCAAACAGATGCTGACTGCAGAGTGTTGCCACAGGAGAGTGACACAGTGGAGTTTTGTTGTGAAATATTGTAGTATTTGATGATCAGAGTAAACTAAAAGATA
Organism: Horornis vulcanius; assembly: GCA_013401035.1. Lineage (NCBI taxonomy): Eukaryota > Metazoa > Chordata > Aves > Passeriformes > Scotocercidae > Horornis > Horornis vulcanius. Next base: position 48,479 of record VZUA01002668.1, on the reverse strand, counting down.
AATACCTTCTTCTAAATGGTACACCTAACCTCAAACTGAAGCTGTCTTGCCATGCAGTCACCAGATAAATGACAAACTGAACAGTTACCGCTGTCAGGTGTTACATTTATCACAAAAAATTTCTTTCCTAAACAGAGAGAAAACGGAAATTCCTGTGCTAAATACTGTAATATAACAAGTAATTAAATAGCAAACATAAAATGCTTTGGCTGAAAGAGAGATTCATGTTGATTAGTATCTGTTCATCCTTCTGCATTAATGACACTAATACTTCTGATAATTTATAGCCCTTGAAATATCAGAAGCATCACAGCACTGGAAAATATTTTGAAAACTTGAGTGCTCTTTTTCCATTTTTCACTGTTGCAGAATCTATTTATTTTAGTATGCAGACCCTAAATTTATCATCTTTGAGTTAGCAGTATTTATTTTCTGATAGTCCTTTTAGTAGTTTTCTCCCTTTTGCTAACACAGCAGTTGCTGCTGGAGCCATTGTCCAAGATATGACCTGTGGTACTACACTGCCTGTAATAGGAGTGAGATTCCTGGCACTTAAAAATGCCAGCCTCATTGGTTTCCAGTCACAGTTTCCCACAGTTCCACCAATTTTACTCATTCTTTCCTGTGGTTGTAACCATATCCATAGCAGCTCCAAAGAGAGTCCTAGCACAGATGCTGTGTCAGACTACAAAGGTGGCCAAAGCCAGAGCTCTGGTCTTCCTTCCTCATTGCTTTTCAGATGGTTTAGTGAGTTGGGGGTTGGGATTGTTTTTTTCTGTGGGAAGACCTGACACTTGAAACCTTGGCACAGATGACTGTCATTAATATCAACTCTGAGTCACCTTTGCATGGAATAAAAGTTGCCAGCCTGTCTCAGGTTTAATCTCCGTGTGCAAATCTTGATGCTGAGATGAGAGAATGGCAAAGTCAAGATGACACCACAGCGCTTCTCACTGACTCCTTCAAGGAAGAACTTGTGTAAAAGCACACTTACCTCAGAATGAATTTAGGACTGAGTTCAAATGCATGATGCAGTCAGGAAGACAGTTAAGATGTAGTGCACACTCTTACAACCCAAAGTTATTAAAGTGACTGCATAAACCAGAGGAAGGGCACAGTTGGTCTCCTTACAATACAAAATTAATAGAATTATGTTTTAAAATAATGTTCACAAGTTTCTCAGGAGCATGCATGACCAGGAGCAATAAAGATAACTCTGTTCTCATTAGGTACCTGAATAAGGTCTAGTATTCCCCAGAGGTGCAGTTTGATCCCGTGTGTCTCACTGTCTCACCTTGTCTGTTTGTTACAGGACTCTTTTATTAGTCGCTCACTGATCTTAATCCAGAGAGCTGAAGTGATTATGTCCCAGAAATGCACTGGTGTCAGCTGATGATCACAGAAGTGGTACAGTGTGTCTCTGTAAGAACTTCCATTAATGTTAGCTTATAAAAATCATACTTAATGCAGTGGCTGCTATACATGCCAGGTAGCTAAACAAAAATCTGGCCATGTATTCAGTTGGTAGGTGTGGGTTTATAGGAAGAGAGAAATATATATGGATGTTTCATACTTTGCTTTCAGCACCAGAAGATATGAACAAGTGACATTTGTTTAATCATGTCTAAATGATAAAAAAAATTAAAAACCAAAACCTAATAATTTAGGCATCTTGATTCCAGAAATATACAAAATCCCAAATGAACTATGGGTAGTTCTCAACTGTTAAGGTTGTGCTGTACTAGGAATGTTAAAATTGTATTTGGTAAAAGCACATTTATAGACAGTGGCTTTGTTCATCAGACAGATGAGAGAGAATGATGCTGTACAGGCACAGTGTATGACTTCAATGAAATGTCAGCACCTCAAATTTAGCAACCTTCTGATTTTCTTCTTTAATGGACTTCCCATTGGAACAAACTTCCTATTTAGACTAAAATACTCATTTCCTACAAGTTATCTGTGGGTACTAAAATCCGAGTCTTCTGAACAGTATAAATGTGGTAAATTCTAACTGTACTGCAGTTAAATCTAAATAGTCTTTTGTATGGCAGAGAAAAAACCTTGCTATGCCGAGCAGACTTCGTACAAAATATTAAATTAATCTTCTGTTAAATAAATAAATTAAATGGGAAGTCACAGCCATGCAAGAACCACTGTTGCGTCATAAACTTTTGTCTGCCTTCAGATTCTTCAAGACCTCTGACTGCCATCACTGAGCAGAGGTTTTCACCCTTCATTTTTGGAAGTGCTTCTTGTTCTTTAGGAAAGAAAATTTGCCCAGTATGACAAAGAACTGTTGCTTTATTTCCATCACTGCATTAAAAAAGGTAGAAAAAATGGTATTTGTGGCTGGAAATACAGACTGCTTAACATATATTGATATAAAGATTGCAATAAGATAATTAACAATGGGTAAGAAAAACCATTTTCCATGTTGCTATGACCGGTTCTGAAGAAGAGTCAGAGCTTAAAAAATTAGCTTTAAGCTGTGGTGGATTGACCCTGGATGGATGCCGAGTACCCACCCAAGTGAGGCTCAGGGATAAGGATGAGATAAGGACCCGGAGAGATCACTCACCAATTATCATCATGGGCAAAACAGACTCAATTGGGGGGTATTAATTGAATTTATTACCAATTAAAATCAAGGCAGGATAATGAGAAGTTAAACAAATCCTAAAAACACCTTTTCCCCCACTCCCCAGCTCCTCTCTGGGCTCTCCTTCCTCCCCTAGTGGCACAGGGAGACAGGGAATGGGGGTTGTGTCAGTTCTTCACACATTGTTTCTCCCACTTCTTAGGAACAGGAGTTCTACCTCTGATCACTGAATCAGTGCAGGGTCCCGCCCATGGAAGACCAATTCTCCCTGGACTTCTCCAACGTGAGTGGTCCCCACAAGCTACAGTTCTTCATGAACAGCAGTTCCATGGGGTGCAGTCCTTCAAGAATAGGCTGCTCCAGCGTGGGTCTCCCACAGGTTCACAGATCCTGTCAGGAAACCTGCTCCAGCGTGAGCTCCTCTCTCCGCAGCTCTGCAGGCCTGTTCCAGCATGGGCTTCCTACAGGTTCACAGCCCTCTCTCAGGCATCCACCTGCTCCAGTGTGTCTCCACCATGGGCTGCAGGTGGATCCCTGCATCCCCATGGACCTCTGAGGGCAGCAGGGTCACAGCTGCTTCACCATGGTCTGTACCAGGGACTGCAGGGGAATCTCAGCTCGGTCACTTGGAGCACCTTCTCCCCCTCTTTCTTCACTGACCTTGGGGTCTGCAGTTGTTCCTCTCACATGTTCTCCCTCCTCTTTTCTCCGAGTGCAATTACCTCTATGGGATAATTTTTCATTCCTTCCTAAATATGTTATCCCAGAGGTATTACTGTAATTCCTGATTGGCTCACTCACGGCCAGCCATGGGTCCATCACTGACTGGCATTGGCTCTGTCAGATATGGGGAACCTTCTAACAGCTTCTCACAGAAGCCTTTCCTATAGCTCCCCCTGCTAGCAAAACCTTACCTCACAAACCCAATAGAGCTGTTTGATCCTCTTTCCCATTAGCTAAAACTTGGACTTGAAATATGGCTTTCAGCCAGACAAAGCCTTTTAAGTATAAGGCAGTATTGATCAAGAAACCTCTTAGTTTAGGATATTGTGGGAACTTGCATCAGCACACTAAGGGGCTCTTGCTGCAAATGCTTGTTGGGTTTCCCAAAAATAAGGCTCTGCCAAAATATGTCTGCACCATTGTCTGCAGGCAGATGAGGAAATAAGTCCTTTCCTTCTGCTCCCCACTTGGTCTTTCAGCTCCTCACCTGATGGTGAAAGGCTTCCACAGGCATTACTTCAGGTGAGAGCCTGGTGGTTCTCTGTGGGGTATCACCAGCAGAGTTTTGGGGACCGCCAGCAGAGCAGACTCAGCACCCCACTGCACAAGTCATATTTACCAGGTTTGCTGCCATTGGTGAACCTCCCAGCCTTTCAAGCTGACTTCAATTATGAGTCTGACAAATCTGTCGAAAAAGAAGGACCACTTTAAAATCTCTTTTTTCCTAATTGTTCTATTATGAAAGTTTATATTGTGATTACCTACAGTGCTGTTTCTCACAGAGAGCGTGGGTTACGTAAAATGTATCTTTCCTAACGGTGAAGCCATTTGCAGTAGAAATGTATAAAACAAAAGTAGGTAGGATTATTAAAGTGTACTTAAAGTAGTTTAATCTTTGTGGGGTTTATGTGTACTGTATGCTAAATTTGCTTCGAGCACACAGTTTAAAGTTTCAGATGCACAGGCAGTAAATGTGGCTATTAAGAAACCATGTATTCACGTTAACTCCTTGGCTGTGGCAGTTTTAGTGCATTCACTGCTGGCAGTGGACATCAAGCCAGGAAAATCCAACTCCTGATGCAAAAGGATTTAAAAAAAAAAAATCCAGGCACTGCCAAAAATACATAATTCTTTTTTTGTACTCTGCAGTTTGTTTTACTTAGGGAAACGGCCTGGTCATACCCTGCAGCATGCATTCATTACAGTGATCTTTGACTGGCAGATGCAGAGTAATAAGATGCATATTTTAGTGCTTATTATAATACCCTGTCCAAAAACAACTTGACAAATTTGTGATTTCGACAGTATCTCATTTTGCTGGCTGCAGTGCTCTGTGATTGCCTGGTCCACGTGGCTTCCAGATTATGCATACCACCAATACTGCTCATTAAAATGGCCACAGTTCACCAGTTTCGGTAGCTTGGAACGAACTTGGAATGAATTATTATACAACAAAGAGGCTGCTGTCATGCAGAACAAAAGACAAGCAAAAGAGAGCTTCGGCTTAATGAGGCTAAGTGAGTGTCTCCCCTGCATCACCAGCTACTTGACGGCCTTTGAGCATGGATTTTTTTCTCCACAGGCCAAAACCTTTGGTCTATTATTTTGTGTTTATGCACCTTGAGGCTAATATACATTTTAATATGCTGCACATGGAGAAAAAAATCAGCCATTAGATTAGAACATGTGCACTCCCTGTTAAGTTAATGACAGCCGAACATAGAGATAAATTTAGGTTTTCATATTTAATTATAGCACAGTGCAGTACGTTTAGCAAGGATAAATTGCACTATTATTATGCTTCATTTTTTTTGACATCTTTTCATATTAACCATGCACACTTACCCCCACTTCCTCCCCAGTGTCACACATAATGTCTCTGTGCATCATCCTTCTCTAACACCATTAATTTTTTATTCTGTACAATTGTATATGTATTGTTGTATTTGTTACTTAGGATTAGCTTACTAGCTGGGTAAAACCATTCAAAACAGCCCTTGTGTTAGGTGAGCTACATAGGCAGTAGAGACAGAAAAGATATTAAAAGAACTGGCTTGTGTGGCCAGAAATGGCTCCTCATTCTGTTCCCAGATTAGGGTTCCCAGCCCTTCTTCCCTGGATGCTTTCAGTGTGGTGCACACTGTCTGATTGTAGAGGAGTAGCCCCTTTTTCAAGGAGCTAAATTGGAAAAAGCAGAGAAGTAGTGTGTGGAAGGTTAAATGAGTTCTAAAGCAGATTGTAATATTAATAATATTAATAACAGGATAATATTAATATGGTTGATGGTGATGTTAATATGAAATATCTCTGTAACAGTATAAGAACCAAACCAGACCACATGTTTTTGGTAGTATCTGGCATTTGTTGGGGTTTTGTACATGTGTAACCTCTGTTTGTCAAAGCTCTTGCTCCAAGAATGGCATCAGGAATTAGGCCAGACATCAGCCTTATAGAAGACAATATGAAATTAAACACAGACACAAGCTGGCATGCAGTTCAGTCTTTGAATGTTCTTATCAAGTTTAATATGAATATTTGATAGTTTCTGTGCTGCCACATGGATTTGATGGTGATGCTGGACAATTTTTTATTACCTAGAGAGCTTTAAGGTTTGCTTTCAGCCATGGTCTGAGCTATTCATGTAACTGTATTTTGCGAAATATATGTTTGCATGCTTCACAAAATTAAGGAAATACTGCTATTTTCCAAAGTGGATTAGAGCAGGTAATAACTCACAGGAAGAAGATTTTCCTCCTCCTGCTGTGTGTATAAGCAAGCAGAAGATATTATGCTACAGGCTTATTCCTAGATTATTCCTTATTGGATAGTTGTTTCGTGACAAAAGAAACTGTGGCTTGATGACCAGAGGGTCATGACAGGAATAATAATCACCATATGAAAGGGTGTCTGGATCTGGGTGATAAAGCATTCCTCATCACAATCAGTCAGCACTTGCTGGTGCAAGAATTTTCCTCAATGGCAGAGATCAGCTTTTTCATATTCATTGAGAGCAAATCAGTATCGCTCTCTTTGCCTCTCCCTTCTCCTCCCTCTTTCTCCAACCTTCAGTTCTGCACCAACATTTACTCCCCAGGAGTATTTTCTTCGTCAGGTGAAGACAGATTTTGGGGATGTTTAGGATGCTGCAGTATTTGTGGGATTGGTAGTAGTTGCAGAGCCTTACTCTTTGTGTCCTCACTGAGTAAAGCTCAGGTCAGTAATGATTGATAGCTAATTGTCTGCAGTTCAAGCACTAGAAAATGGGTTGGCAATTAATTTATGTGTGCAAAACTCTTCTCCCTGATTTTGTAAGTGCAGATTTTGATGCAAATTGCATTCATGAAAGCAAGGTTGTGGCTTTCAAAATGTAAGCTATAATTACTAGTCTGAGAACCTGATGATACTAAAATCTTCCTCTAGAATCTACCCCTAGTGAGAGAAGACATTTATTAACAACATTGTGTCTTTCTAAGCAGTACTTCTAACCATCTTTTAATTCATTAAGCCCTGGTAAAATGCCTGATATTACATGAGATGTAGTCTTACGGAGTTGCAGGCTGTATCCTCCAGACATCCAGATGGCTTAGAAATATCTGTGCAATCAGAAAGTCCTCTTCTTTATCTACAGGTAGCTATTATTAGTAAAACCTGCTTTTATTTATGTGTTCCCTTTTTTTTTTGTGGTACTAGTCACAGACACACATACCGATGTGCAAGGCTTGGACTTCTACCTTCTGAAAGAATAATGATCCCTTTAAGGTTCTCCTCTAAGAAAGCTGTTTATTTGGATAGCAAGGTACCCTGTGGGCCACAACGTCCATGCAAGAGCAAAATTAAGTAGGTGGTATTGGTCATAGACAGCAGACTTAGAATTAATTTTCAGCCTGTTTTCCAAGATTTCTTCTATTCTTATGCTAGTTTTGAGAGGAAGTTTGCAAGAACATATCTTAATTCTCTTAGGAACAGATTTAGCCCATAAGAATAGCCCCAAGTGTAGTAGCATGCAGATCTGTATGAGAAGTATAGAAGGAGTTATTTATGGGGAGAGGCTAAAAAAGCTAAAAGTCCTGAAGTGTCTTGCCCAAATGATGCGTGTAAACATAAGAGATGGAGAACTCAGTGATATACAAATATTTGAAGTTTGCAATCAGTGAAGAAAGGGATATTTTCTGATGTAGAGTGAAAACTCAACCAAGACTGATGAATTGAATTAGGAAGGGGCGGGGGGGAAAGTGTTCAGGAAAAGTAGGAGAAAAATTATCCTGATTGAAAGAAAAGTGTTTTTGTAGAAGTGATGGAGGTTTCCTGCTGTGCTGCTGAGATTAAAGGTGGGGAGAACTTTTAAAACTTGAATGCATGGAGTGTAATGGAAGTACTGCTGGGAGAAATTTTGAGTTGCCAGAATTATGTGCTGGACTTGCAGACTTTTCCTGTCTAGCACAAGCTAGACCCTGGCCCTTTCCAGCATTATAGCTGCACAAGAGGGTCTACCCATGGAAGTCACTGGATCTTTTTAAAGTGTTCAGACAGTGACTTACTGTAAGTCACTGGGGCTGTAATTAACTAATAGTATGCAATTGAAATGTCTTTTTGCTTAAAGAATAAGATCAGACTTAAGGAACATGATTATGACCTTTCCCATTTACTTTATTTGTATTGCTATAGGAAGACCTTAAAGGTTTTTCTGTAGCCTTGTGAGGTTTTGATTCAACCACATGGGTGNGTATTTCCTGAGTTTTTTAGGGACAAATGGACTAAAAATGTCTTTCTGTTCCATTGTCCATGAGTCATACATTGGCACAGGACAACTGTCCCCAGTACCTGAACGGAGCTGGTGGCACACCATTTCTACATGGAGAAGTTGAGAAAAGAGGTTTCTGCACTCTGCTGACCTATTCATGCTGAACAAAACTCATTAAGGCCCAAGAACTGTGTTTGGGTTGTTCCAGGGAAAAATTACAGCCAGCCTGTAATCTGTTGCTCCACACTGGGGCTCTGTAATAGTTTGAAGTGGCCTGGCAAGAATTTTATTGATTTCTTGGGATCTCATTCAGGCTGATTGAACTTGGGTGCTCTGATGGTAGATGTTTAAGAACACCTGCCCTAGATGTTATTAAGAAGGTGGGTCTAATCCTCACACAGGTAAGACCTTGTTTGCCCTTCATTCAACTCAGCAGACAAGTTTTAATGAAATAACTCCTTTTATATTTTATACCATGGCTGTGTTTTTGATTTCCACACTTGTAACTATCCAGTGTAGGTAAGTCAGTATATAACCCA
>VZUA01002668.1:0-34506 GCA_013401035.1 Horornis vulcanius | reverse complement strand
CTGCCAAGTATTTGACATCAATCAGTTTCATTCACAAGAAAGGAACCAGTGGATCCCTCAAATCTACTCATTTCTACTGAAATCTACTCAAATCCCTCATTTCTATTGGGGAAATGTTTAAAGACTTTAAAACAAGGTTTTCTTAAGGGATAAACAATTGATAGCAACTTACAGTAAAGAAGCTGGAAACAATTACCAATAGTAAATGTTTAAAGCTGTTATTTCACTTAGAAAGGAGCATTAAATCAAAATAATATGATTTTATGATCTATCTGTACCAGTGGCAGTATCAGTGTCCCTAATATCAGTGAAGTGTCGAAAAGAAAACTCTGCAGCATCCTGAGATTGCTTTGCTTCCTAATTAAGACTACAACAGCATTTTAAAGAGTGTGAGAGGAACCCTGTGTGGTGTAAAGTAGCCGCAGAAGGGACATACCATTAATTCCTGGTGCAGGTACTTGCTTTAAGACTAGGTTGAAGATACAGCTCATTCTTTGTCTCATGTTGCAGCGTTGTTCATTTTGTTGTTTTTTTTGAAACTGTAATTGTACTTCTCCTGTTTGGGGGGAAAGAAAAAAAACAGAAAGAAAAAAGAGGTGTTCTTAAATGTTAAAAAATGCAGTGATACCTGTGATAAATAACTCCATACCAGGACACACCTTTTATGATTAGCATTAAGCTTTGTCTCTAGTTCCAGGAAGTCCCTTATGACAGAGAAAAGCATTTTTTGAAACTAGTTGGATGTAACACTGTTCTGCTTCATTCTGCCTGGGCACTGACATCAGAAGTGATTAGATTCCTATAGGCACCTAACTTCAGAAAGGAGGGAAATGTCTGTACTTCCAAATTAAATGTACCCGGGAATATTCCTAGGTGCTCAGGCCAGCTGGCACCAAGCAGCCTGTGCCGATGATCAGAAGCTGTTAGTCTCCAAAGCAGCTTGGCTGCAGGCAGACTGCCTGCTGGGAATGGCTCCTGGAGCATGCCGACTTCCAAAGCCTCTCCAGGAATTGCCTGGGACACTGATAGTCAGCACAGGCCAAAAGCAGGCAAAAAATGCTGTAATGCTTTGTTATGGTAGATGAAAACATCCTTGTGCCCAGGAACATTCCCAGACGCTGATTTACTACTGTGGATAGAGAGAGTATCTTGCAAAAGACTCTGTAGGGAAAAAAAAAAGAAAAGACAAATAATGGTAGTATGTGACTGGGCATGAAAGATGGACAGATGGACACAGAAATGAGCTCTATTAGATCTCAGTGAAAATTACACTCAGAAAAAGAGCTCTAACAGCCTGAGGCTCTAAAATCAAGAAAATCAGTCAGAATTTTAAAAAAATCTCCAGAAATATCTAAGATATAATAGGATGTAATATAATGATATAAATGTGTGACTAATAATGTGTGACACAAAATATGTGACATACGTATTTTTGTATGGTGTGACTAATATATTTGTGTTATCCAAGTATGGATGGTCTGAAAAAATTGTAAGTCCCTGTCTTTCCTGATGATATAGAGCAGCTAACCCATGAGTTCATTGCATCCCAGAGGCTGAATTCAGTTTGTAGTTGGGACAAAGTTGCAGTGGTCCAAATGAGAGCACCCAGAGGTTCTCTTTATGTTAAGGAGTAGTGCAGACAAACAGGCCAGATAGGAACAGGGCTGAAGAGTGAAATGGTTTATGCTGCAGGCTGGTGTCCACACCATGTGCATCCCAGGTTTTCTTACTGACTTCTAGCTCTTGTCTTCTCTCATGGGCTAAATGCCCATTAGCAGCTGGAGCTTATTTCAGCTGCATCCCTGGAGCACATACTCAGGTTTCATTTCATCAAAAATAAAATGCAGTTTGTGCTCTCTGCCATAAGAAGTAAGGTGCGGTGTGTGGGGACAAAGAAGAGATTCACGTCAAAGGCGTGCTCTCATCTGAACTAAACCATGAGTGCAGAGCTCGTGCAACAGCACAGCAGCAATGCAGGGCTCCTGGGCACGAGCTGAGGCCACCAGTGGAGTAGAGACAAGCCCTTAACTGCCCAGAAATGGTTTACATAGACAAGGAAAAATTTTGTTCAAACATAAATGCATTAGCACAAAGCAGAGAAGACAAATCGACTGGTAATTGTCTCACATACAGGTTTTTTTTGCATTGGCAAGATTTTTTTGCCAAAGCTTGCTTGCAGTAGCAAAAAGGAAACAATTCACCACATCAGGAAAACAAACTGACTCAGAAAATATAACTTTACTCATATCTGGCTTTGATGCGCTACACAAGAGCAAAAATAAACTTTTGATGCCGTTTGCAGAAGCATGAACTTTAAACTAAGAGCAGCAGCACTAAAGCAGAGAAAAGTGTGAATGCCAGCTGGATAGTTAAAACATCAGTAAATACTAGACAACAGAGACTTTGTTGGCATTTTCTGGGAGTCTAAAACTGCTGACAAAAATGTACAGCATAGAAACAATCAAAAATGTACATGATAGAAACAGTCGAAGTACCAGCAGGACAATGTTGATTACCAAAAAAAAGCTGAATGAATTAAAATACCAGGAAGTATAGATAACTCACAAATACTCTGCTTTTAACTAAATGAAGTGAATTAATGGAAGAAGCATGTGAAGAAACTGGGGCAAAGAATTCCTAAAAGTTACAGACAAAAAGTTAGAAAACTTAACTGAACTAGGTAGCACACTCTTAAGAGCCCCTGTAGCGAAGTATTTACATGGTGATGTAAAAGTCTGGGATGTCTTCTAGGCAAAGAAAAGCTGGAAATGGATGCAATGATGCAGCCAGGAGGGCACTTAATTGATAGAATGTCCTCGGCACTCAGAGAAAAAGCATTAAGGCAAGTGAAAGTAAGGAGAGCATAAGTCTCATTGCTGAGGTTTTCCAGAGCCACGGGTCAGATGGGCAGCCAGGCAGCTGTAGAGAAGATGGAAAGCTGTACATATGCATAGTGTTTTAGCAATTTAACAAGGCATTACACAGACCTGCAGGTGGCAAAATACGCTTTCCATCTTTAAAAAGTCTTTTCAGTTTCTGATACAATATTAATGTATTTGTAAATGTATTAGATGTAAGAATTACAGACTGTAACTACCCCAGTATCTTTTGAGCACCCCTTAGTGTGGATTCCAGTGGAAGAGAATGCAATTTGATATCAAAATTGTGGCTGAAGAATGTCAAGAGTATCAACAAGAAGAACTAGTAGAGCTGGCTGGGATCACTGCCATAGCTGTATAGGTGCAGAAACAGAACAGCAAAAGCTGTAGCTGATCATGATTACATTCTCATCTACCTGCTTGAAATGACCAAGGCAATAAATCTAAAATGAAATAAAATGAGATGAAATTGCATTTGACTCCTGGAGCACTGGGATAATTGCTGACCTCCTAAAGGCTATTACCAAGCTCCTAAAAAGTAAAAACCATGCAGGGTAGACCCACACCTGAAAATGTCAGTTTGAAGATTAGTGGGATTCATAAACCATCTCACAATACCTTTCCACACTTTTCAGATCTTTACAGTCTCCTGAGGTGATTACTAAACAAAAGCATGCTATGAATACAACTGCTGTAATTTGCTGAAGCCTTTTCCTGCATAAAGGAGCTGTACAAATACCCCACGGTGCAGCACTGCAGCATGTAAATGCTGAGGCCATTGCATTGCACAAAGCAGGGCAGGGGCATAAGGCACACACAGGGCACAGCCCCTCCAAGGAGGCTTGTGCATCACCAGCAGTGTAGGAGCAGGCCAACTCAGATACACTGGAGTCATGTGTGCAAGTGAAAATGTCAATCCTTGTGTTCTAAGGGCAGGAAACTGTATGAGTACAAAGTGGCCATCAGTGATTAGGTAGGATTTTATAAAGCTGGAACTAGCAGCACCTCAGTAACCACAGCCTGTAGCAACCTGCCTTGCTCAGCACCTGGAAGAGATTGAGATGTACACCCCTGAGTTCTTCTCTAGGCTGCTGTACACAAAATCAGGACAGTTGCTGCAGATGGTGTGGTCAGGATGTACCACCCAGGAAGTCCCAGTACTGCATTTGGACACAGTGGAGCCTGGACTCGTTCATTCATGCAAATAACCTGGGAACAAAAATCTAGTCCTCTTCTCGTCACTGCTACCACTGTCACCACCTTGCAGCAAATTGCAGTTTGCCCTGCAGTGGTGTCATGACTTGTTGGATTGCTCTGCACAGAGAAGGACTGGATATTTGGGAACAGACTTATGCTCATGTGTGTTCTCTGCAGGCAAGAAATTATATGTCCTGTGTGGTGACTGCTCCTGCCTTTGGAAGTTGCTCAGACTGAAGCTCTCCAAGGAGAACCTTTATCCATTGAAATACACAGCACCTCTATAAAATATGGAAAAAAAGAGTCAGGCAGACAGATGACATGGATTATCTATAATAACATAAATTATGTCATCTGTGACCTTTAGAGCAGCACTGCTGTTGTAGACATCATTAATATAGAGAAGCTGCACTAAATAGAAAATTTTGTTTCCCTCTCTGTCTTAATGGTCAAAATGGCCACACATGATTTGTTTTTGAGCTGTAGATTGAATCACTATAAATATCTGGCATAATTTTAACAAGTTGAATTATGTGAAGAAATAAAAATTATTTTTTTTACAGTTTAAATGATTATGAGATTTTTAAATATGGCAGATTTTTGAGTAGCAATGCTCTGTAGGGCTTGCAGGATCACTCAAATGTGAAGAGGTTATCCTGTGGTTATGGTATCTGGAACTGGGTGCAGAATGGCTGGAGACAAGAGAGTTTATTCAAGAAGCACAGTGTGTGCACTGTGCTCTCTGTTTCACTTTTTGTGGGAGCCGTGCAGCTCCAGGGGTGAAGTCAGGTGTGCATGCCCAAGGAGGGTGGGTTGGCTGTGGGCAGCCAGTGGGACATGGCCCTGGTTCCCCCTGACACTGCAGGGAGGCTCAGCCTCAGTCAGTGTAACTCCCTGAATGCTGAGCCACACAGAGAGGCTTTGCAGGATCAGGACAGGAGTTTCTTTGCAAGTGTCATTTATAGGGTTTCTTGTGCCACATCAGCCTGTTTGACCTGCAGAACAGCCACAATGAGTACACAATGCAAAGTGATAGGTAAAGTTTATGTATCTCCTTTGTTTATCTGCAAGGAGCACATGAGCAGTGAAAAAGGGAATGGCCTGTTCAAGCAATATGTGATTGTGGTTATAATTAATAGCAGAGGGCAAGCTGAATGCATATACTTGCAAGCCTAACTGTGCATACAAATCAGTGAAGTCTTGCAGTACCAAGATGATCAGAACTCATTTTGAAGCTATTATAGTAATTTAAAACAAGATAGTTTTTAAAAGTACAGTGATGTATGACTGTAATCTGTATTTCTAATGATTTGCATGTTAGATTTTTAAAAATCAAATTCTTCCTCTGATTGACTTGAGTTAAAATCTAATCAAATTAGCATTTTAGAATATGACCATTGTAATGCCATATTCAGAATGTAATGATACTTTAGATACTTTAGCTGTTATAAAGACAGATAAATATGCAAGAGGGGCACTGTCAGGGACTTGGACTCTAATGAGGACTCTTCTGATTTTATACATTTGTTTTTTATATAGTGTCTGTTACTTTAGTTCCTACATATTGGTGTCTCCTCACTACTTGCTAGTGATATAAGAAGCAGTTATATCAGTTTAGTGAAGCTCTTTTTTGTAATATATTATTTATTTGATTCCTAAGTTTGATGTAATATTAATTTTAAAGTGTTTAGCAATTACTTGTTTCTTTTCAGATCTGTTTAAAAGTTTTAACAGCTTGAAATTATAAAAATTATTATCACTTTCCTTCAGTGCACCATTCCAATTTTTTCATCTGGCAATTTTTTTTTTTAGTGTCATATGTTATGTGTTGCTTTGTCACATTTTCAAAACAGCTCAAAGGCCTTAATCAAACCAGAATAGCCAAACTGTTTGTAGGAGATTATTCAGCATTGTCTCATCCTTCCTCTCACCAACTGAAGTGGGAGTTTTGACTATTGAGGATGGAAGTACTTGCTATTAATGCTAGAACTATTTGTATTATGACTCTTAGCATGAGATATAGTGAGTTTAGGATATTGAGGTGATGATGAAAAGCATTGTGTTATTGAATTTGAAGACTAAAAGGCGGTGTTAGGCTCCTTGGTCATAACTGCAAGAGTTGACTAGAGCTCTTTTGTCTGCACTGAATACTTTACATTTAAATTAGGATTGTGTGAAGTAGAGATGGAAGGATTACGTGTGTGAGAGATGAATGAGAGAAAGTATTGTAATCTGTGCAGGAGGAGGATAAGTGTTGTAGTTCATCTGCCATAAGAGATGGATTACAATGAACCTGAAGTGGAAGAAGGCTTAGATAGGAATTATTAGCAGTGGTTTGCATTTAAGTAATCTATTAGTTCAATAATATATGTATAGTTATGCAGTGTGTAGTCTACCAGGGAAAAGTGGAGTTCATTTCTCAATATATTTAAATTATATGCTGTTTACAGTATAGACATTTGGTAATAAGTCTGGAGCTTCCATGCAAAAAAATGGATCAAAACACAAAGACAGGATAAACAAAAATCAAAACAAAACAAAATTCTGCAAAGGATCCAGCAGATGGGAAAAGTGTAGGCTTTTACCTCTTTTGGAAGGTTTGATTGCTAGCAAAAAGTACTTGACAGGCAAATTTGCAGCTGAAACACATATAGCAATGGTGGAAATGCACTTTCTTTGCACACAGGGGAAGCCGTAGTTGTTTTGCTGAAAGTACTGAAAGCCTTGTAGAGTCTGTAGAGTTCTTCCAGAGTCTGGAAGAGGAGGTTGCTGGTTGCTCTCTCTGTTTAGTCTCCCATTCCCCTGAGAGCATGAATTTGGTGGGCAGTACTGGTTGGACTGTGAATGTTTTCTGTGGCTACAGTGCACACATAGGCTATCGAAGGGTAAGTACTGCAGGCTGTCTGGAGCTGGATTTCCACCGGGGGAAGCTGGATTGGAGTGTGGAAGAGCTAAGGCAAATGCAGATATTGCTCTTCTCATCTCCTCCTGGCCACGGGAGTAATTTGCTGGGCCCTGTGGTAATGTTGAGTTGCTCAAGGAACACTTGAACAGATTCAAATGGGTCACACAGGCAGCTTCAATGCAGCTTCCTTGGCCCTCACAGTTCTCAAACAGGACTGTGCTGCTCCTGGTACCTGACCCAGCTCATTTAGCACAAGTGGAATTAGCAAACTCAGCTTAATGCTCACCTTGCTGGGTCAGCAGTATCTGTGATTGAGAGGCCAGTTGGTAACAACTGTAGCAGCAAGGATATCCATGCTTTCTCTTAGTTGTAAGAAAAGATTTATTCTTCCCTTTTAATAGTCTAGCTGGCATCTCTGAGTCTTCTTTGAAAGGGCCTAAAAAGCACACAGTTCTAGGATTGCTGGAGTCAATCCTATCAGTACATGTAGCCCCAGAAGAGAATGGTTACATCCAAACAAACATGATTTTAGCATTGGTCTCAACAGCTCGGTTACCAGCTATCTTGGAGAGGGTGGGTTAAAGTACCTAGCAAAGGCATTTTCCATGTAATTATGTAATTTACAGCATTGATATAAGTGCATAAATGAATGTATAGATACGTGTACAAATGGTATATGGATACACATGAAAATGTGAATACTGCACTGATTATTTTTACTTATGTATCAGTAAAAGTAAAATACCTTGTTTGAACAAAGTTTTTTCCAGCACTAAGGCTCAACTGATACTGATTCCTGTTTCCTACACACATTTGAATACAGTTATATTTGCTTGCCTGACAGATATTTGTTAATAGCCATTCTGCTGACATCTTTATGCTGCTGCTTAGCTGACAGAATTTCATCTGTGTAAATGGGTGGAAAGTCCTTTCGTCACGTGTCCAACAAACTGGAGACAAAGTGCCTGCCAATGTTTTAATTTCTTTTCCATGTTCTGGTTAGAGAGTGAGAAGAATGCTTTCACTCCACAGTGTCATGAATATGGTAATCTATGGAAATCACAGAAAGCAGGTACTTAAGTTAAGCACATACTGTACTACAGGAATCCCTGATGAATTCAAGTCTCTTCTGTTTAGAAAAGATGTTGTTGTCTATTAAGTGACAGACTGCCAGATGTTCATGAAGTAGCACAGTAATGTGTATCAGTATCTTCCTTTCTTCACCCCAGAAGGTAACATTTTCTTTATCATCTATGTCATCCTAGCTTTTGATTGTAAATGTCTAAGCTTGCTTCAGATATTAACTCTTTTTTGTTTTATTGATGAATATTTCATTACTTCAGTACATTTGTAGAATGTAAGTTGTTGTTGCACTATAGAAAGCCTATAATCCTAAAATCTTTTCCCTCACTTGGTGTATATAAACCAAACATTTGAGTTAGAACATGAAGGATAATTTGTTTCTGATTTGGGGCTAGAAGAGAAAATTGTGGCAGTGTTAGAAAAATTACAAAAGGAGAAATAATTGTTATTTTGAATAATATTTTTGTCTGCACATTCAAGCATGGCAGTGCATGTCTCATGGTGAGGTCACTGCAATGTGTTTTCCTAGAACACACATTGTTTTTCTGTTTAGTCTCAGAGTTACTGAAGGGTTGGGGGTTAGCTCACCCACTTTAAATAATCATGGTTTAAAGAGCAGGCAGAATAGTTGAGTAACTAAATGCAGCAGTATGTACACACACGCTGTGGGCAGCAGAGGTTACAGAACAAGTATATGGGCAGTAATTGCAGATTACTGAGACAGTGCTGTTTACCAAGCAAATAAAAGTTCCAAGAAAAAAAATGAAAACAACTGAAAGGCAGAGTTCATTTTTTTCTGAATAATTGTTGTGTTCTGTCCTTTATTTTGATGGCATTCCCACATCATTAAAGGCACTGTTCCCAGAAATATCTCAGCAGTAAGAAACAGAGCCACGAGAAACCTTCAATGCAAGGCTGTAGCAGCTCCAGGAGCTGTAACAACTGATGGTGGCCCAAGAAACTCTCTGTCAGGTGGAAACTGATGGAGTGAAGTGTCCTCTGCCTGCCCACCTGCTGTGGGGAGGCCTCTTGCAGGATTCCCTGCTGGAGGTGTTGATGTGAAGCCTTGTGCCAGCTGGATGGCTCCTTGGTGCCGTGGGCTCTGGCCGCGCAGTGTATGGGACTGACACAAAGAAAAGCAGCTACGTGAGAGGATTTAGCTTTGAATGCATGAAAAAATAAGAATGTCTAACAGAGTAAGAATTCACAGCTTCACTTTCTCCATTGCCACGCATAGCTTTCATTAGTTAAGCAGTTTACCCATGGGGAAAGATTGTGCAAAATATTCTCTCCATATATCTATGAATATGAAAATGTGTGTTATTTGCCACCTTCAGAGGAACAGAATTCAGCTGTTGGTGTTATTGTTGGGTTTTGGGTTTGTTTTTTTTTTCTTTTTTTATTTTCCCAGAAGGAACACAAGCTACCTTGACATTGTGACAAGATTTTGTTGTTGTTACTGGTGCTGCTCTTGTTACTGGGACCTTGTGTTTTCTTTCTCTCTGGAAATGTTGGTGTCATGTTTCACTATATTCTCTGAGAACAAGGAGGAAAGCAGATACCATTTCAGGAAACTTTATAGTAATCTTTCTGTTGTTCTTCTTCTTGTTGTTGTTGTAAAGTTGCAAGAGGAAGGAGGCAGACCAATGCTTGGAAATTGTAGCACAGTGTAAAGTATGTATGTGCAAGTATTACATATACATGCAGTATGTCATAAGGATCCAATTATATGCAGCCATTTTGAGCACACCAGACTTTAGAAAGAATAAATAAGAATTCAGAATCAAGTGGGGGAAAAGAAGATTAAAATTTAAATTCCTTTCTCTGGAAAACTTTATGCACCACAAATAGAAGTTTTCCATGAACAAATGGAGGTTAAACATTACTAAAACTTTCGTACTGAGGACATACGAAATTACCTTTACAAACCCAATTTAAATTCTTGTAGCTTCTGGGCAGGGCAACTGTCTACCTCGCTTAAATGTTAATGTTTCTCTTGTCTGATTGCCTTTCCATACCATGCTCTCACATTCAGAGATCCTGCTTCAGCTGTTTTACTCTCCTCAAAGCTATTCATTTGTGTCTGCAATCTTCACACCTTTAACTGTATCTGAGGTAGTCACTTGGCTGTGTAGCCTCCCAAAGTGTTTCACTCTTGGATTTTACCTGCCTTGCTGTTTGTCTCCCTGGTTCTCTGAAGCCAGTGAGAAACTTTCCCAGAGGCCAAGGCAAGCAAGGGATGAAGCCCAGCTTTTCTCCTCATTCACAGAAGAAAGTGGCATTTGGGGAGGATAGTAAAACCAACCACAGCTGTTCTTCATAGGAAAGCAGTAGTCAGCATGGGTTTATGGAGGGTAAAATGAGTGGTTTGGTAGATTAGAGAGCAGTAGGCATTACCTTTAGCAAGGTTTTCAACACTGCCTCCCTTAGACAAACTGGTGGAATGTGCTGATGCTGCTCTGAGTAGGGAGTTGGACTGCATGACCTCAAGACATCCTTTCCAATCTCAACCACTCTGTGATTCTGCCAAGAATCAACTTCACTGATCATCTTTTTCCTTCCAATCATTTAGAAAATTTGTATTTTCTGCTCCTTTTTCCTGTCCTCTGAGGGAAAGCTGTTGGTTAAGACATTTCAGAGAAAGATCTATTCAAAGAAACAAGCCATAGAGAAGAGTCACCTCGTTTGATTTCTAAAACACACTAATGCTTGCCACTATGTGGCAAAGTTTTGCTGTGGCAATTGTCCATATCTTTACATAGCTATCAAACATGTGGACCTTTGTTTGGTGCATCTCTACTGCAATCAGTAGAGAATATTTCAGCAGTGCAATTTGTAGTCTCTTTAAGCAGTTCAGTTTGTCAGATATTTTTCAGTCTTTATTCTTGTTCTCACCTATTTTTGTTATGTGCAAGTAGAGATTTCCACAATTCAAAAACATAAAGTACATAAAATAAGACGATTTGGTTTCAATTTCATTTCTAGATTCATGAGGGACATTGTGTCATTTAAAATTACTTACATGCTGAAAGTGCAAAAGAGGTATTGGAGAATGTACACATGCACACCTTCAGACCTTAGTCTGGAGACAACACTCAAGTATAAAAGGAATGAGATAATTACATTCAATGTGGGAAAATCACACATGAGAGAGACAGTATTTTTTAAATAAGTTGCCTAATCACTAAATGAAACTGCTACCCAAAATGTCCATTATTATGGACATTATGGGTAGCATATGGATTTATTTACATAAGTTCTTCCTTTACTTTGTGACCACTTTTCCCCAATAATCCTTTAGTTAAAAATGCTGTGTTCCAGTGTTCTTTCTGCTGCCATCTCATTAGCATACACTTCAAATCCACTGAGTACTGTAGGAGGCCATTGCTTATTTTTGGTTTATGATGACACTTAACTGTGCATGGTGACCTGACCCTGGCTGGATGTTAAGTGCCCACCAAAGCTGCTCCATTACCCCCCTCCTCAACTGGACAGGGGACAGAAAATACAATAAAAGGGTTGTGGGCCATGGCAATCAGGTTGGTTAATCATGACTTTCCTTTGGTGAATCCATGCTGACTAGTCCTGATGACCTTCTTGTCTTCCCCTTGCCTAGAGATGGCCTCCAGGATCAGCCATTCCATTGCCTTGCCCGGGTTTGAGGTGAGGCTGACCAGCTGGCTGTTCCCTGTGTGCTCCTTGTCCTTTTTGAAGACTGGTGTGACATTTGCTTTCTCCCAGTTCTCAGGCATCTCTCCTGACTGCCACGACCTTTGAAAGATGATCGAAATGGCAACAATCTTTGGCAGTTCCTCAATACTTGTGAGTGCATCCCATCACAGTCCATGGACTTATGGATGTCAAATTTGACTAAATAGTCTCTAACCAAATCCTCCTATACTAAGGAGAAGTCTTTTTTTCTCCAGACATTCTCCCTGCTTTCCTGGGCCAAGGATTCCTGAGGGCTGGATTTGGAAGTGAAGACTGCAAAAAAGATGTTCAGTGTCTCAGCCTCCTCTGCAGCCCCTTGCAAAGTTCCTTTTTCCACCAAGCCCCACATTTTCCCTCGTATTCCTTTTACTAATGAGGTTATCATTCCTTTTATTAATGAGGTTCATGTTATCCCAGAGGCACTCCCACCATTCCTGATGGGCTCAGCCCTGGCCAGCAGCAGGTCCCTCTTGGAGCCAGCTGCCCTTGGCTCAATCAGACACAGGAGAAGCCTCTTCCAAAACCCCTGTAGCCCACTACTACCAAAACCTTGCCATGCAAACTCAATACACTGTGCCAGCTGAAGTCTGTGTCTTTTAACAGTAGATGGCATCCAGCCCCTTAGGAGCAGACAGATCCCAAATAAGCAACCCCATGACTACATCATGGAGACATACATGGACTTTCCCAGAGTAAGGATCGGATCAGTTTCCAGGTTAGAAATAAAGTCTGGGTCATCTCATGCCTGTTGCATTGCCCTGTTCATCAGCCTGTTCCTCTGCTCAGGCTGCTTCCTGGTGTGCCCATAAAAATGGCAGCAACCTGAAGTGGAGGATTCTCTCTACTTTTAGCCATTAGGAAATAAGCCCCTTTTTTAGTTCATAATATGCTCAATTACCTTTAGATTGATCTGTGAATAAATTATAATCAAAACAGACTTACTCACCTTAAAGCTCTCTGGCTTAAGGTTTCATTGTTGATTCATTAAGTTGTCAGTTCTCTATTGGCAGGGTAATGCCTTTTTATATCTGAATAGAGACAGGTTTAGTGGAAGATACTGTTATCTTTAAATGAGCAGGATTTAGGTTTTTTGGTAAGAACAAACTCATGAATGATGAATCCCTGGAGAAAGTACTGAAACAAAAAATCACAATGTTGCTGAAGATTTATACAGTTCATCAGTTAAAAGGCAGCTTTTGGAAACAGAGATGGGGGGAGGATTTGGATTTCTGTTTTCTTTCTGTAAAAAGCAAAATATTTCAAGCTTACAGTTTTGTGATAATGCAATTATAAACAATGAAATAATTCCTCTTAATATATTTATTTAGACTCCATTCTTGATGTTATCCCTCCAGTAGAAACACATTGAATTATGTCTATATAGAGACAGATGGATACAAATAATGCAGCTATAGACATCACTGATACAGATATATAAGTAGACAAGAATTATCTAATTACTCTGCTTGTTGCAATCTTCAAAGCACTTGCTATGCTCCACATATTCATATTAATTGTTTTTTCTAGGCAGATGTTGATACCACAAAGATACCAGTGTATGGAGAGTTTAGTGACACTGGAATGTCTGGAAAATAATAATAATAAAAAAGTAATGTATAAAGATTTCAAAAGCAAACAGAGTTAAATGCACCAAGCTCTGTACTTGTGCTTTCATTGGGAATTTTGTTGTTAAATCCCCAGTGAGTTTAGGAAGTTGTCCCCTACAATGATTAGAGGTGATTCAATTTTAAAATCTCTTCAATATCCATCTCTTCAGCAGTTATTTGAACATTTTCCAATTTTGCTATATCCAGTAACATACTTCATTAAAATATTTTTTGCCATTTCATGTGGCCTTTGACTGCAAAATGCTTGAAAGCGCAGCTCTGAACAATAAGCAGTCTCCTCAACATTCCATATGTCTGTGCATTACTCATAAGGGGAACCATCAATAAGTCCTTCCTAAGCTCCTGAGGCTACGTTTTCATGTATTATTTATTGCTATAGGAAAGATTGCTAGTTTTCAGTGTTGTTTAATGAAATTTGGCTTGGCTGCTTGTGAACTACTAGACCCCAAACACACAAAATCAGCAGGCCATTTGTATGGGCACATTGTCACCTTCTGTGAAGTCACTGGAAGCTTATTGTGTATGGTCCAAGCCTGGACCAAGACCTATGTGTTTCCTTAATTATTTTAAATTCCACTTATCCAAATTATTCATTGAGAAACAGCAGTGCACAGCAAATATGAAGGTTGGATGACAGTTTTCTACAGTAATCATAATTTATTTTTAAAATACGTGGATTGTATGGTTTAATTTGACTGCACACATGTCATTACAAAACATCTGAATTATGGAAATGAAGGCATTGCACACTTCTCAAAACGCCTGCTGTACATTCCAGCTAGCAGCTATGTTAGAGATAAAAATCGAAATACTTCCATATCACAACTATGAAAATTAATTAACCTTTGTAATTCACTTTTCACCTATACACAAAAATAGATTCTTTTTCCACACTTTTTCTAAGATCACCTATTTAACTTCAATATTCTTAGTGTTTCTGTCTGCAGAAATTAGGAGATTTGGCGTATATTAAGAGAACAGAAAAGTAAAGGTTTTATTATGCAAAGATTTGGCTGTTGTTCCCAAAGATGATCTTCAATCAGTCAAGCCATAAACAGCTGTCTCCTCTCTCTACTACTTCAGTTAAAACCTCAGCAAAATTAGCTTTGCTACCTATTCTCAAAGTCAGCAATTCAATTGCTGGCCAGACAGGAAAGAATCCAAAAACGCTTTGTCATCAGGTCTCCTGCCCTCTCAAACCAAAGTTGTTGGCATCAGCGCATAAATTATGGAGAGGAAATAGTTCCTCAGTGACACAGCTACTACTTATTCGTAGCCAAAAATTTATTTCTAATTGATTCAGCCTAGTAGACATACAAGAACACTTTTTATCAAAATTTGTAATTTTTAGAATTCTGCACAAAGTTTTAGGTTTTCTAAAAGTCACGTAGAGAATCGAGTTTATGTGTGTGTGCTTTAGAGCCTATTGATTAGATTGGAATTAGACAAATTCTTCCTTCTACTCATTTTGCTGTTTAAAATAATTCTGGTTTTGCTGCCTCATTTGACTTCAGTATGTAAGGCTACCACCTTACTGCTGTTTGCTGGAATTCTCAAAGCCTGATTTTACGATGTCCTAGAACATTTCATGTACAGCAACTGCACAGAAAGGAGTTTGATGCCTGTAAGGAAGCCCTTGAACATGACATGCAGGAGCAAAGTTCCTACTGAACAGACAAAATAAGAGCCCTCTGCCAGTGGGCAAACTCAGGCTACCCCTACATTTGGATCCCCTACATGGGATCTGCAGCACCCCCTGCCCTGCCTTGCTTTAGCCCAGACTGTGGCTGTGACCCAGAGCAGGGAGCAGTCCCAGCCTGCAGGAGGCACCTCTGGGGAGCTCCTGGACATGGCCAGGCTGGAGCTGACCTGCTGTTAAAAATGTGCTGAGGCCACAAACCAAATCTCAGAAGCAGGAGAGCTTTTCAAGGACATCATCCTCTGACTGTATCCTCAGAATGCCCAAAACCCAGCAGCCAAGAAAGCTTTTGTTTGTCATAGCAAGAAGTCTGAGGTGCCGAGGTTGGGTATTGTGACTGACAGGGATCATTGAGGAATTTTTCTCCTAAGGATTAGCAGAAGAGCAGAGTAACCTCTTCTGGATTTACTTCATTTTAAAAAATAATAATTTGTAAATTTTTAAATAATCTGGGGTTTAAAATTCACATTGAAATTCCCTCTTAAAAAATTGATAAGCACAGCAATACTGTATCTTGTTCGATATGCTCTTTGAGGTTGTATTATTAGCGTGAATTAATGCCAGCAGCTGCTCGGGCTATGTATCCCCTGTTACTACCTGCTGCTTTCTGCAGTACTGCTGTAGCTTCT
This sequence comes from Horornis vulcanius, assembly GCA_013401035.1. NCBI lineage: Eukaryota > Metazoa > Chordata > Aves > Passeriformes > Scotocercidae > Horornis > Horornis vulcanius. Next base: position 18,775 of record VZUA01002668.1, on the reverse strand, counting down.
GAACAGGCTTGAGTTAGGTGGATAAAATACTTCTGCAGAATAAGGAACTAGTTTCAGAGGAGGAAAGGCATGGTCTATTGCATCAAGGAAAAATACATTTTTCCACTATTTTTCGCTCACCGAAGTCTGTGAGTCTGTGGCACACTGTAGTTATCCATATCTCTTCCAGGTAAATAAAAGGATTTTTTTTTTTTTTCCTCAGGAAGGTAAGTGTTTTAGGAAATCTGATCCAGCTCTTTCATGTTCTAGAGTGAGACATGAGTTTTGCAATTTAGTGAAATCTTCCTCTGGAGTTTGCTTAATTGGGTTCAAGGACTAAATGTTGCAGAAAAGATTGCAACTGGGACGTAGAGGAAAATTAAGAGATTATATTGTGTTTCAGTTCATTTGGTGTTTGTTAGCCTTACTTTGACAGGTCAAAACAGCCTTCTGTTATAACAGTGACAAATACATGTTTGTAAGCTTTAAAAATATGTATTGATTTATTCAGATATTGATACAAATAATCTTGAATTCTGGTGGAACCCTTCTATGTAAACTGATAATTTTATGATACCTTTCCACATAGTATAAAATGAAACAGAAATAAAGTTATGCATTTGAATTATTTAACATGATACATTTTTGTATATAAGCAAGAATGCAATGGGGAAATAATAGACTGTTGGATGCTGACCTGCAATTCAGCTATTTTTCTGCTGTGAGATATTAATATTTTAATATTCAGTATATATTTCCAAGTCAGATCCCAATGTTCATATTTGATTTTTATTCACTTCTCACTCTGGTGCAGTCTTACTGATTTCAATTTCAGCTTCCTGAATAAGAAGCAAGTTGCAGTCAGCGTGGACTTGAGGTCTCACCCTTGGGATCAGACTCATCTCTTTACTACACCTGCTTACTAAGCATAATCCTGTTTACTGATTTTTGTTTCAGAAACTGCCCAGTTTTGGGCCTTACCTGGAGCAACGCAAAAAGATAATAGCTGAGAACAAGATTAAACTTAAGGCACAGAACATGGCTGCTGAGCTTCCTGAGAAAAAACACTTTGTTCCTAAGAAGCCCATTCCAGCAATCAAGGTAACAAAAAATACATGCATAAGAAGTGATAGGCAGTTGACATGCACAGTCATTTCTAACAGTTTGAGTTGGTTATTACTGCTTTTAAGCTTGTTAGAGGGCATCAAAGACAACGCTTTATGCAGACTTTCTAGCTTTTAACCAAAATCGATGGGAAATGATTTGTGATGCACATGTGTAGGTATTTCCCTAATGTCATTTTTCAGAATGAAGATATTCAGGCAATGGAACAGTAGTTGCAGATCAAGCAGGCATAGTGCCTTGAAGAACAAAGCAGAACTGTTTAGAATTTCTTTCACTTTGAATGCTACAGTATGAGCTGTTTTGCATGATATCTTTTGATTACTTGCACTGTGCTAAATGCCTCCATCCCTCATGTAGGATCGATGGCAAAGGCTGGTGTTCAGTACATATAAAAGCTGTGTCATAGGTTTAGAGATTGAACTTTTAAAGCTGGAGAATGTTTGTCTAAGTAGCTGATCCACCGTCTACAATGAGTAAATGTCAAGGTAAAAATAAAGCCTGTGACCCTTATCTACTGCATAATCCATACATTGAAGCTTTTCCCTTCCCTTAGGTAGTCAATAAATATCAATAAAATGAAACAGCATGAGCTAATTATTCTAGGTGTTCACTTTAGAGCTTCAAGTCTGAATAGGAAAAATATTTTTTTTTAAATCAGGATTCTCATGTAGACCATTTATAAAGCAATGTGAAAACTATATCTGTTGACCTTGTTGACGGTCTTCTTCATATATGAGAGAATATCATATATCTACATGACCAGACATGTAAGAATTCTTGAAGAAATAAGGTCAAGCATAAAAGAGAACATGAGCTCAGAAAACCACACAATTCCTAAGAAAATTTTGCAGTTTACCAATACATCCAGTATTCCAAGCTGGCTGGTAGGATGGCAGAACCAGACAAGGAGAAATTTTGAATCATCTTCCTGTTAATTTGTTAGCCACTTCTGTAGTCCTTTCTCAGGTTTTTGGATTGCTTTTTTTGGTTTATGCTTTTGAAAATCCCTCCCCTCCTCTTGTGTTCCCTTCTACATACATATACAAAAAGTTCCAAAGAACAGCAGTATATTCTTTTTTCCTCACTATGATGAGCACTTTCAAAGCCTGTTTGACCTCAGAGGTTTCATGGTTCTGTTCTCCTTGCAGGGAGAGTATTGATGTAGGGAAAAAGAGAAAGAAGAAGCAACAGCCAATAACTGCATTTTCAATGAGATGGCTTGCTTCTGAAAACAGCAGAAAACCAAAAAAATGATAACCATCCAAAAAGCAAATAAACGGAATGAAGAGAAAGATTTAGCAAGAGGGAAAAACAGANACACAGATACTGAATACGTCTGAATGGTGTATCAGGAGTTTCTCAGCCAGAGAAATCAGGGTATCATCTGCCTCACCCCTTTGCTTAAGTGTGACTGAAGCCATTGGAAGAAGACAGTTGTTGCCAAAGCTGGCTCCTGGCAGTCTTTCAGTCTCAGCATCTCTCTCCAAGGGAATGTTCTCAGCATAATGACAAAACCAGCAGTGAGAGGTGTTGCATTGGGTCTGCGTGGCAAGGTTTGATAGAGATGGGGCTGCAGGGGTGGCTTCTGTGAGAAGCTGCTGGAAGCTCCCCAGGGCCTGGCAGAGCCACTGGCAGCCAGCTGCAGGACAGACCCCATCACTGGCCCAGGCCAAGCCCATTGCCAGTGGCAGCAGCTCCTCTGGGATAATGTATTCTAAAAGAGGGAAGAAACAGCAACTTCAGTCACAGGGAGGAGTGGGAATATGGCCTCTTCAGGGATCTGCTTGACAGAGGACCATGAAATAAAGCCCTGGAGGAAAGAGAGGCCTAAGCAACCTGGAAATCACCTCTTCCAAGCTCAGGAGTGATGCACCCCAAAAAAGAGGCAGTCAGGGAAAAATTGTGGAGACCTACATAGACGTACAGGAGCTCCTGGATTAAGTCAGACACAACAAGGAAGCCCTCAGAGAACAACCAGGATGATCAAACAGCAGGAGCACCTTTCCTGTGTAGACAGACTGAGGAACTTGTGGTTGTTCAGCCTGAAAAAGAGAAGGCTCTGGAGACACTCTAGACCCCATTCCTGTGCCTAAAGAAGAGATAGGTGCCCTTGAAAGAGCTATGACCCCTGAAATGCCTGGTTGTATTTTTGGGGAGTTGCTGCAAATTTCCTGATGCCTCCCCAAAATTTCCTCCTCCCTCTAATTGGCTCTTGGGTTGTTTATATGTAAATTCCAACACTTACATAAATTACACATGATGTTAAATTGCCATTTATTTGTTAATTTGAAACCCCTCTGTGATTATCCAAAATCTTTTCCCATGACTTTTCTCTTTATTTTCTCTATTTTTCAATATTAATTGAAAGTGCATATTTTGATATTTGGCAGAGTTATTTTTTCTTTTGTAACTTGTCTGTAATATTAGAAACTGTGCTCATGTGGGTATGTGCCCTGGATCTTTTCTTTTCAGTTGCAGTTTGTACAGCTCCCACAGATGTATTTGCCTACCTCAGGTTGCCTCCTTATTGCTTTAATTTCTTTCCTTCTATGTTCCTGTGGTTTTCTTCCTAATAATTTAGTTCTTTGTCCTTCAGGGCCTATACCACAATATTCAGTCTCCATTCATCTGCTTATTTTATTTTCTTTTTTTTTTTTTTATTCCAGAAGCCTTGCTGTAGAAATTGTTTGGTAGTTCAAACATTCTGGCATAGATCTCTTAGCTAGGGCATGACATGCTGTTCCACCTGCTGAAAAAATATCCACAAAATATGTGTTTGAAATATTTTTCACTCCTGTTTGTACAGATACATGCACATGGTCTTTCACACATGCATATATGCAAATCTTTTTTTGCTGATGTGTAAGCACCCATCTAAAAGCCAGCACTGCAGGAGGCATTAGCCACATTTAGTCCAATGCTGTGCTATATCTCTAAAAGCCTCTGGAGAGCTGAGGAATATTGAAGGACAGCTCTGTTTTGCCTTAACATTTTGTACTGTTATTTTGTACTGTTTGGATCTTTCCTGGCATCTATCTGTGTGTCCCCTCCCCTCCTCGCAGTGCCTCAGAGAATATTCTCATTATATATAGTGGTTAAGTAAATTTTAGTCTTTAGATATGGGGAGAAATCCTAGAAATCCAAATCCTTTCCCTTTCCCTCCCCATTCTGACTGTGGTAGAAGGACTGCCCCAAGTGGCACAGCAATATAATAGATTAGAAAAAAAAAAAAAAAAATCTGTTGAAAGGGACCCACAATGACCAAGTGCCTGACCACTTCAGGACTGACCAAAAGATAAAGCATGTTGTTAAGGGCATTTGTCCAAATTCCTCTTAAACACTGACAGGTTTTGACCACCTTTCTAGGAAACCTGTTCCAGTGCATGACCAACCTCTCAGTAAAGAAATGCTTTCTACTGTTCAGTGTGAACAACCTTGCCCAGAACAGCTTTGAACCATTCCTGCATGTCCTATCACTGAATGCCAAGGAGAAGAGATCACCAGCTCCCTTTTAATTTCCCCCACTCAGGAAGCTGTAGAGGGCAAACTACAAACAAGACAAGCCCAAAGTCCTTTGCTGCTCCCCACAGAACATTCCATCCCTTTCCCCAGCTTCCCATCGTTCTGAAGTGGTGGGGCCCTGGGCTGCAGGCAGCCTGCCAGGTGAGGCCCCAGTGCTGCACACAGTGGGATGGTCACCTCTTCTGGCCAGCTGTGTGGTGTTTGCTGCACCCCAGGACGTGGTTTTGCCCTCTGGGCTGTCCAGGCACAACACTGCCCCACACCGAGCTGTGCCCACCAGCACCCCCAGAGCCCTTCCTGCAGAGCTGCTCTGGTTATATTTCTGCCTGGTGTTACTCTATCCTAAGTGCAGAATCTGGCATTTGGACTGGTTAAATTTCATCCCATTAATCATTGCCCAGTGCTCCAGGGCACTGTGCTTCTGTTGGTAAAACTGGAATGACTGAGTATTCCACATCATGGTTGATTAATTAGAACAACAGCACTACAGTAGTCATGGGGGCTAGTTTGTTTGCCTCTGATCAGGACAGTTCTGTGAGCTGTCAGTGGTGTCTCCTACCCTGTTTTCTCTTGCAGCTTTCTTTAATCTAGAATGTATCTGTTGGCAAGATCAGCAAAAGTTACTTACTTTGATAAGCTGCTTGTCGAACTGTATTTTTTCACTGTGATAGTACCTGTTCATCTAGTTTTATAAAATACCTACAAGTTCCTTGGATTGTAATTTAGTTTAAATGAAAACTTGTATCAAGTCTACAGTCTTCTGCTTCAAAGCTTTTTGTGAAGCACACTCAAGCATATTAAACAGCATCATGGCTAAACCAGAAAATTGAGACACTTTGTTCTGCTAATACTTTACCTTTTCTGCACATTGATCATTGTATTCCAGCCCTTCATGTTTTGCTCTGTTTAGCCACTTCATGGCTAGTTAATTACAGAGCTCTCTTGTGTCACAGGCCTCTGTCAGAGGCCTTGTAAAACATTAAAATTTCTGGGGTTTTGGTTTTTTAAGAGGGGCTCTTTTGAATTTATTACTTCACAGCCTTCATAAAGAATTGTGATCGATACAAGAAACATAATTTTCATTATAAAAACCATATTGAATTATGTCACAAAGGTTCATTTAAGTGGACAACGCTCACAGACATACAGTGTGATTTTTTGGGATTGTCCTGTGCACAGCCAGTAATTGTACTCAATGATGTGGGGCCCTTCCAGCCCAGGATATTGTATGATATGATATGATTCTATGATTTGAATTATTTTCTAAGACCTACTTTAGTTAGTACTGCAGCTGTTATACTGATAACAAGGCTTAGAGGTTCCTAAATCCCAGAGTACCTTTTGTAGCCTTTTTTAAGTATTGGTAAAGCACCTGTAATCTTTCAAGAAAAGTTAGTTTTGTGTATTTTTATAAGGTGCTTTACTGTAAATTGACCTTGGTCATGTACCCTCAGATTCTGGTGACTTTTTATTCATTAATCCATAGTTTTATTTCTAACATTTCTTCATCTCTCGGTCTCTGACCATACCTCACCTTTATTGCCAAAAAAGATCAGGTGGAAGGCCGGTGCCTCCCTAATGTGTGTTCCCTTTGAGTTGCTTTATGACATGCAGTACCTGCACTGTGTATGGCTTTCTAATGACAGGCCTGTGATATTCATCATCTCCAGAACACAGTGTGGTCTTTTACAAAAGCATCTGCATGAAGATGGACACAGCAGGTCTACAAGGACCAGAGTTGAACCATGAATTGTATTTACAAATATAGGTTTACTAATATGATGACTAATGAAAAGCTAATCATCATAAAGTGGTTGATATATTTACGTTAAAATGCACCTATTGTAGAATCCCAAAACTAATGTCCTGCTGAACAGATTTTCTCCTTGTGTATACTCAAACCCACATCTGCTTAGCTTAGTAAGAAAGAGAATTTTTCTTCTTTATTCATTAGTAACATAAAACTAATGGATTCTGCTCTGATTCTCTCCATAGCAACTGAATTCCCTGACAGTTCCAGTTGCAGGACTACATTCCTTTCCCAGATTTTTCAGTACAGTTATGTGGAGGAAAACAGCACTGCAGTAATCAAAAAGAGTACTCTAGGTCCCTGCTGTTGCAAAGGTGCAGCTTAGGACCAAATTTAACTTCCAGTTTGGGTTTGTTTGGTTTGATTTGGTTTGGTTTGGTTTTTAAATTGCTGCTGGTAATGCATAAGCCAGAATGAACACAGCTTGACTTTCAGAACCTGGCTTCTGTTTGCAGGTCTGGCAGTTGGCAAAAATAAAAAAGAAAATAATAATCTGTAAGCAGTGCAAATTTGATCCAGAGGCCATTGAGATATACCAAGTTTGGAATCCCATAGTGACATTTTAGACAGTTGCTTTTTGGAGTAAAAATGCTTTAAACAGTGAAAGCTTATTATTTCTTGCTGCACTGTTTATTTTGTTCCAAGCATTTATGATTTGATGAAAACAAGAAGCTCTGAGATGCTGTTAAAGAGTGCACCTGCAGAACATCTTTTAAGTAGCATTGCTTTTTTAGCCAATAATATCTTGGAACTTTGCAAATGAATAAATATACAGTCTTTGCTTGAGAGAAAAAAGTGATTAAAAGATGCAACACCAATGAGTGTAAATGAGCAGTAAATCATTGACACAGTCTTTTGAAATCACTTTCAGGCCTCTAAAGTGCCATCATGCTCCCTATTTGGGATTCTAAGTCCCCAAAAGTATATTTTTGTTAGCTGTGAGAACTGAGACTTGGTTAAAAATGCGGAAATCACAATGCCTTATGCATTGTTTGTGTTATTCCCTTTGTAAATTTGTAGCTGGAAAATCAATTTTGATCATGTTGTTTCAAGCAACCATTTCCTGAGCTATCTGATGCTACCCTAAACCTTGGACCATCTCCCCCATCTCCTCCAGCTGTTTCCCTGGAAGGGCATTAACCATTAACTTCTTTCCTATTTAAAAAGCCTTCCCTAATTTCCAGCTTTGAATTTATTCCTGGCTGGCTTACAATCATGTGTTCTTGTGCCACGTTGTCATTTACCTTAAATAGCCCTTTTTCCTCCCTGATGTATATATATAGAGAGAGATATTATATTCCTGCTCTGCCATCATCTTCCTAGGCTAATCATCTTGTAAGGTTCTTTTTGTCTTCTCTAATAAGCAAGACAATCCATGCCATGGTTATTTGAGTAGTACATCTCTGCAACTCGCTTGAGCTCTGTGGGTTTTGTTAACATCCAAACAATAGTGTGAATCCAGAACCTCCATAAGAAAATTGCCCATGCTTTTTAAACATATGGGTTTTTTAGATTGAAAAGTTCTCCACTACCAGGATACTTTTGCAAGGCAGTGGAAAGCTACTTAATTGTATATTATGCGAGTTTTGCATAATTTTTTTTAAATTCTTGAGCACACAGCTCATCACTTGCAGATGACATACGTTTGTGGCAGTGGAATACTTGGGGGCTGTATACCACACAAGAAAGGCTCAAGGATACTTAGTGTTTTTGTAGATCACACAGACACGTGTCTTTTAAAACCTGTAGCAGGTTCAAAGGACAAAGATTGACAACAGACAAGCCTAGATGAGAGTTGAAAGCTGGAGATGAGGTCTACCACTACAGTATTTCACAGCAGACTGCAGACACCTGAAAACTCCTGTAAATCCAGTAAATCCATGAATTTTTCTGAGTAAGATCTGGAAATGAAAAGATGGGGACATAAGCAGTTCCTAGATCACATTTGATATAGTTAGCATAGTTCATCAGTGGAGTCACAGTAAATGGCTTCGTGTTCCAGTCTTGTTCTAGTAAAAAGCATGAGCTGAAACACTTTTGTAGTAGTTAATTGACCTTTTACAGTAGTTTAAGCAAACAGATTTTACTTCAAATTTGCAGTGATTTTGGACCGTGCACAAAATCAGCTTGCACAGCTCAAGTGATGAGTGTTAACTCATTAAGCTGTGATAACTTGCTCACAGTCATCTGTCCACACTCATCATGCTGCCTTTAGCAATGTGCCATAGCTGTTTTATGCTGAAAGAGCATTAATGTTCTCTGCATGTTGCTGAGAAGAACTGGAAGGCTTTTAGCATTGAATGAATGCAACCAAGGTATTTCACATGGCAGCAACTATGGGGTTTGGCAGAGAGAAAACATCTGAGTGTTTTTGGAACAAGGAAACCGTACAATATGCCAGTCTTTCTTCCTGGGCATAGGATTTGGTTGAATTTTCTACCTAAACAGTCTCCAGGAGCAACTTCATGGATCCTAATACTGCACACAGTGAACAAAGAAATTTGTCTCTTTGCATAAACCTACTATTGTACAAGCACTGAAGACCAGGTAGATCTCATTCTTTCAGAAAGTAGTGCTGGGTTTGCAAGTTCTTAGCAGACTAGGAAGACAAGGTTGGACTAATTTCTGCATTTAATTTATGTAGCAGTGCTTTCCTTTTTGGTGCATGCTGTGCTGACATACACCTTTTGCAGCACTGATATGTAAGGTGGATGCAGCAAGTTCCTGCCTGTGAAGTTAACAGGTCTTGCAGAACTAGACCCAGAGCTTACTTCTGTACAGTATTTGCAATAAACTGATGATCATATCATTTGTGTGTCTTGCTAAAGAGAGAAGAGCTGTTACTGTTCTCTTATTTTTTTTCTTTCCTTGCTGTGAGTTCTTAAAACTGTGCTAGTGAGAAATGACCAAAGATGATGTGATTATAGCATGTCATTCCTGTTTACGTTCCATTTTGTTCCTTGAAGTTTGTCAATCATTGCAAAAGAACAGCACATGCAAAATTGACTACTAAATGTGTAACCTATTTGTAGAATGTGTTTATACACAATGTATGCTTCTAGTACTGCCTACATTCAAAATGTGCCTTTATGGAAAATTCTTTGTATTTTGCAGGGGGTATGAATGCCAGCCTCTTGGAAATTAATAAAAAAAATCCTAAACATCATCAAAACTGCATGGCCAAATCTTCTATGTTAAAGTACTAGAGAGCACTCCAGTGCAGCTGTAGGGACTGACTAGGTATCTTATAAATGAGTCAATAACTTTTTTTTTTCCTCCTAGGATGTAATTGGAAAAGCACTGCAGTATATTGGAACATATGGTGATCTGTGCAACACAGAGCAAGTTGTGGCTCTGATTGACGAGGAAATGTGTATCAACTGTGGCAAANTCTTGCAGAACTAGACCCAGAGCTTACTTCTGTACAGTATTTGCAATAAACTGATGATCGTATCATTTGTGTGTCTTGCTAAAGAGCTGTTACTGTTCTCTTATTTTTTTTCTTTCCTTGCTGTGAGTTCTTAAAACTGTGCTAGTGAGAAATGACCAAAGATGATGTGATTATAGCATGTCATTCCTGTTTACGTTCCATTTTGTTCCTTGAAGTTTGTCAATCATTGCAAAAGAACAGCACATGCAAAATTGACTACTAAATGTGTAACCTATTTGTAGAATGTGTTTATACACAATGTATGCTTCTAGTACTGCCTACATTCAAAATGTGCCTTTATGGAAAATTCTTTGTATTTTGCAGGGGGTATGAATGCCAGCCTCTTGGAAATTAATAAAAAAAATCCTAAACATCATCAAAACTGCATGGCCAAATCTTCTGTGTTAAAGTACTAGAGAGCACTCCAGTGCAGCTGTAGGGACTGACTAGGTATCTTATAAATGAGTCAATAACTTTTTTTTTTCCTCCTAGGATGTAATTGGAAAAGCACTGCAGTATATTGGAACATATGGTGATCTGTGCAACACAGAGCAAGTTGTGGCTCTGATTGACGAGGAAATGTGTATCAACTGTGGCAAATGCTACATGACCTGTAATGATTCTGGCTACCAGGTAAGAGCACAGCTGTAATTAGCAGAAAGGCATGATGAGTTATCTTTCTGCTGCTGGGAAGAAAGAATTCACCTTCTGTTAATGAGCAGGTGGTAAAAACAGATGCCTAAAATGTTGAATTCAAAGCCCATCATGCTCCCAGGCTCTGGCTCACAAGCCATGCTGGAACACAGCTGGTCCTGGGCTGCACAGCCATGCCACTGTCACAGGGCCCTGGCTGCAACTGGGGCTCTTTTTAAGAGGAAGAAAATGAAGGAGCACCAAGTTGAATGCAGTAAATGTAGTTCTTGATGGTTTTCAAGTACATGATGGAGAAAGGGGAGAACACATCCCTTCCCACCAAGGGGATGCAGAGAGACATGGGCTGGTCTCACTGCCAAATGCTTTTTAAGAAACTCAGCTCTTGTTCCCTCAGAGTAACCAAACAAATTCAAGTTTCAGGCAGATGGGGTTTTGTTTTGATCTTGATTGAGCTACAAAACCTTTCTCCAAGATAACTGCCAGGGTTTTAGAGCAGCAGGTTGAAGCTTGCAGAAATCATTGTGATTTCTTCCCAATGGCCCAATTTTGAGCTGAGGCACCTGTTTGCAGCAAAGTATTTCTCTGATTGCTCAGTATGGTAGCAAGTTGTATGAAATATATCAGCATGTCTAGGTGCCATTCCATGCCATGTCCACTGGAGCTGCTGGTCTGCTGTAAAAAAGACAGCACAGGAGGACTCGTTTTCTTTAAGGAAATCAAAATATGGTCTAGTATTACTTCCATGGAATCCAGTATGCAGCAAATAATAATTTCTACATTAATGTTTCCATACATCTTAGTCTGAGAAGAGCTTGTCAAAAACAAATACTATAATTGAGCACCAAGTGTTCTCTGGATACCATGAGGTTTTGCTCATCTTTAATTCAGTCTAACCAATAATAGATCTGATGACTTGAACTACATAAAATCACAGAAAGAAGTCTTCCATTGCAAATCAACTGCATTTGAAACAAGTATGTCATCAGAGCAAAGTTTTTTCCACTGATACAAGAAAATTAATGGTGTATTTATACCAAAATAGATTACTACAGTAGCCTTTTAACTGTCTAAATTTCTTCTTGACAATGCAATCTTCACCTTACCCCTTATATCAGATTTCTCAAGACAATTACATATTTTTCATATAACCCTTAGAGAGCAAGAGATTGGGTTTAGATTTAGTAAAATTTATTTTCCATAACTGGAAAAAAAAATCAGCACCAAAAGAACCAACTTTTAAACCCCCAGAAGGTTTTCTAAGCACAAAAGAAAAAATGCTTTTTCCTTATTTAATTAAGGAAATTGAAAAGAAATTAATTGAACAGAATTGCAAAGGAATTCTTAATTGCAAATAAATCAACAACTCCCCTCACCTTCAAAGCAACATTTGCTTTATGCTTCCCTTTTTTCAGAAATATCCATGCTGCTCTACACAGCTGTCACCTTGTATGACTCCAACAGAAAAGCTTTCCTTAATTTAAAGTCAGCACTGTAGTCCTGACTTCCTCTCCCTCTTTGAACTCCCTTTCAAGATGTGCATTGTTGTTAGGGAGAGAGAAAGAAAGGAGTCCTCCTTAAATACTCACGAGCAGAGCTCTCTTTGTGCTCAAGCTAAAGTAAAACTCAGAGATCCAGGGCAGTTACTACAGACTTTGTGCCCTTGCTGGTTGCTACAGCAACTTCTGTGCTTTCCTACTGCTGAAACCCCAAATGCCTCAAATCTGCCTTAGGAGCCAACCTGCAGCAGCACCAGTACTTCCCATCACCTCCCTGCCTCCCACAGATACTGACAGTGGTCAGGGAAATTTGCTAAGGCATTGCTTGTTTGCCAGAGTTCAACTTTCAGGCCTGATTTTCCCTCTTAAACTCTTCAAAGTGGATATTCAGTGTTTCTGATGCTTTTTAAAATTTTTTACTTTTCTGGTTTTGCTTTTTAGATATTGACATTTTGTGGTTGTGTGATTATTTTGGTTTTGCTTTTAATTTCCATTATAAGCAGGAGCTTATATCATTGGGACTGCAACTGTTATTTCACATTCAAATACACTTATCACCCTAATTGGCAATGAGGATTCACTGCATGGAATGTGAGAACTAAAACAAGCTCTGCCTGCCCCAAACTCTGATATTCCTTTCAAAGATTTGCAAAGGAAAGTAATCACACGAGGCACAATGAGCTGGTTTTTTATCTGCGGTTTATTAAATTCAATTGTTTATGCTGTGCTGAAAGTAAAAGTCGAAAGAATGCCTTGTGATGGGCATTGTGCTGAAGCTGTACAGGTGTGATCTGATGTACCCTGTAAACCAATAACCCTAGCACATTGCTATCTTAGGAAATATTTCCTTTACATCAAGGAGAAATACCCTCTGGGAGTTAAAATATTGTGGAGCAAACTCCTCCTTTTGTAAGCAGCCCTTGTGGCCTGTGAGCTTTTGCCGAGGTGTAATTTGGCCCACCTCTCTAATTTCAGGGTCTGGGAAGGGTTTTGTTTTTTTGGTTGTTTTTTTTTGTTCCCTGCCAGTGGAACAGTTGCTATAGCTGCAGTGCAGAATCACACCAAGATGTCTCCACGTGCTGTAGCGCAGGAAATGCAGACACTGGAACGGGAGCAGTTCTGACCTTTCCCGTGCGTGACATCAATAACGTTTATTCCTGGTTGCAGGCTATCCAGTTTGATCCCGAAACCCACCTGCCCACGGTTACTGACAGCTGCACAGGCTGCACCCTGTGTCTCAGCGTGTGCCCTGTCATCGACTGCATCCGCATGGTTTCCAGGACAACCCCCTACGAGCCCAAGCGCGGGCTGCCCTTAGCCGTGAACCCCGCGCGCTGAGGCGCCCGCCCCGCGGCCGAGGGGAGCTCCACGCTTGTTTGATGCCATTGATTTGCGTTCTAATTAGTCCTTGCAAAGCTACTCCTATAAAAAAAGGTAATGCTGATAGCTGCTACAATGAACACCGCTTTCCAATTACTATTTTTGCGACAATTAAGTTTTGAAATTACAGAAAGGTGGTCCTGGCTGTCAGTTGTCCACTATTTGAAGTGTAACTTTCTTGTTACAATTCATGCTGTGATTTCAAAACTTCTCTATAGACTCTTTAATCTCTGTGCATTTTCTGGCTGGAAATATAATTAAGAAAGCATTTTTAATGAACTACAAATCAATGTACAAGCTAACTGTTTTCAAGGAGAGCATTTTGTAATTAAACATTACATTTAGTTTTAAAAGAGTTTCTTAGAAGATGTAATTAACTACATAGCATTCAAACAAAGCGATGTGGCTTCTATTTTTCTATAGACAGAAATGAAAGAGAGTTTAAAATAGGATTTAAGAACCGGATTAATCACTTTCAACTACTACAACATATGGTAGTGTATTTTTATAATCCTTTCTAATTCTTTTTCACACTAGTCACTTTATAGAATAAATTTGCTTTGCACTGACACATGCTGGACTCTTCAGATTTGTGTGTTGCATGGGTGGTTTGATCATTACTTTCCCCCCTCAGTGAACACTTGTAAAATCTCTGCAAACAGTTAAAATTGCTTATTAGGAAGTCCAGGTCGTGTTTCAGGATTCAGAGAAGTGACATTTTTTGCTCCAAGCTCATCCTCTAAATAACTTTTTAATTGTGCCAATTAATGTTCCAGAATGTACGCGTTTCAGGTCAGAGATCTGATTGTGTGCAAACGGACCACACACCCTGCAGGCTGCATTTGCCAAACGCAGACACACGGGGCAAACCAGCAAGGTGATTTTCCCCTGTGCTGTGTATAGTTCTAGCAGTTTCGCAGCCAAAAATAAATACAGATTCATCCGTCTTACTAAACAATATCTCAATTTTAATCCATTTTTCACTCACAGTAGGAACTTTCTAATATGAACATATTGCTGTCTGCTTTACTCCAGTTAAGAATATAAAGCCTTTAGTTTCATAACAATAATAAATGATCTATCAGTTCAATTTCTTATGTCATATATTGTGAGCAGCAAAAGCTTTGATTAAAAAGATACCCTGGCTTTTGTTTCTTGATTTATGAATTGAATGCTGAATTATAAATAAATGTTGAAACCAACTTGGGTTTGTTTGTGATTTTTCTTTTTGCGTTTACTAAACAGATTTTCTTTTTAGAGCCTTGTCAGTTGGTGTTTCATGATCTCTAAGAATCACTCCAGGAACCATTAATGAGTTAATTCAGATGTACATTATTCCATTGATTGCCTACAGTGCAGAATGTATCATGCTCTTTGCCCCTCTCTGGCACCTCTTTGTCTGCCTTTGACTTCCCTTCCTTTTGCCTTCCTTCCCCACACACACAGGATGCACACGTGAATTTGAACATTTCAAGTGTCATTTCATTTAGCGTCCTTGCTCCACCAACACTGTTTTGCTGGTGCTTGAGCCTGCTTGGCAGGCTCAAGTCCAGTGTCTCCACTGATAGTTTTCTCCTCGTATTTTAATTTTCCTGTTTATCATTGTGGATTTTTCAGACTCAAATGAAACAGGACAGTCATACTGTTTTCAAAATATTTGCTTGCAACTTCTTTAAAGCTCACAGTGGTTTCTTATCTTACACGAGCTACTGTGGACTCAGAGGAAGAACAAGTTGTTTTGTGAATGCTGTGACAAAAGTTTGGAGAGTCACTGCATGTACTGCTTGTCCCTCTGTTGAAGAGCTGCCTAAGAAACAGCATGCCCTTGAGTGGG
This sequence comes from Horornis vulcanius, assembly GCA_013401035.1. Lineage (NCBI taxonomy): Eukaryota > Metazoa > Chordata > Aves > Passeriformes > Scotocercidae > Horornis > Horornis vulcanius. The sequence goes on along the minus strand of VZUA01002668.1, from coordinate 3,545 downwards.
GCAGAAAAAGACATCAAAATCAGATGGTCTGAAAATAACCTTTTATGTTCTCAGACAGCAGATGCAGGGAAAAGTAGCTGTCTTCTCCCAGGCTGTTACCATGTACTTCTTATTCTACATCCTGCCTACCACAAGCCCTGTGGGTGAGAAGTGTCACCTGTGGCTGAGCAGGGCAGCCTCTCCAGGTCTTCTGTTCCTGCATCCCCAGACCCAATTATCTTACTCTCCTGAAGGTACCACATCTGGTGGTGTAGTTTCTCTTACATACAAGACAATGCCAAGAGACCTAATTTAAGTATCTAAGCACAGGTACCTGATGAATGTAGCGGCAATATCAGAGCTTTTCCAAGAATATTCAGTAGTCAAGGACATTCAGTATTCTGCAGTGGCTATAAAGTAATCCTTGGAGAGGTAAAGGCATTCTTTGTGAATCAAGACTATAATCAAGACTATAATTTGTTTACTAAAGAATGAATAATGGGTTATGTTATAGAGGCCTCTTTCTTACTACCCACCCTCTGCCCCACTCTTGTTCTGTCAAGTCAGTTAACAGTTTCAGGAAGTGCATTCCCAAATTGATTTGTTTCTAACTCTGACAGTCGGCAATAAATCTGTGTGTTGCAGGAACTCAGAGAAATAGCCACATTTAGGTGTCCTGCAGGAATGTCTTAAGTCATCAGGGTAAGGTGAGGTGTAAACAGGCAGGGGAGAGAGCCACAAAGGACATATTCCTGGGGTTTATATGTTTTTCACATTGGTCTTGGGGAATCATCCCATTTAGTGTATTTAAGAGCCAAGGAAACAAATTAGAAAAATCTGGTCTAGTCTGCAAATTCTATAGCCAGTTATTAAAAAAGAGATAGGAATTTTCAAAGTGTAAGAGGTTCCAAATTAAGCTCATATATTTCAGTGATTTAGTTGCACATTTAAGGAATTATGTATTATTAAAGAGATGATGGTTGACATCCTCCAACCCTAGCCCTTGCAGTTTTGAGACATGTTGTGCTATTGATTATTATTATAAAATACTGTAAACTATATTTGACAAATTAAATTATGATAGAAGTGCCATAGCTCATCCTTTGGTAGCACATTCTTATTCATATCATATTCCTGAACAGAAACTGCTCCCCATGTTTAGTGGATGCTCTGCAGGCCAAAAATTACTGCCAAATATGCTTGTGTGAATCCCAATGCACCCATACATGTTCACTGAAAAAAAGAGATGTTTTGCCTCACTAACAGACTATACAGGCAGTTTGGGTTTTGGCCTCTAGGATGAACTGACAAAATATTTCCAAGGCACTGGATTGGCAGCATTAATAGACACATTTTAAAAACCACACAGGATTTTTAAAATACATAATTTCCTGATCTAAAATGGAATATTAATTTGATCTCCTAGCAAAATTAGAACTAGCCTTTGCATGAATCTGTTGGGCAGCCTGTGTGTCCAGTGTTGAAGCCCTGCACGCGTATACTGCTCCTTGCTCGGATCCTCTACCGATTGCTAGAAGAAGCCTTTTCAGCAGCCTTTCCTTTGCTCAGTTCATAAAATCTGGCAGGAGCAAAATGCAAGTTACCCTCCTAGAACTGCTGCTCCTCTTTGTTGTGTCCTGGAGGACACAGAGCTCTGGGAGAGGTGACTTGGCAGCCACAGAGTGGCTTAGTGTCATTTCTGCAGCCTCCCCACCTTCCAGTGCCTACTACTGTCACCTTTGGCTCCTCCAGCTTTGTTGTCTTTAAGCCTTTTATCTCAAGGTGGCAATAGCAACTGCTGGATTTAAGGCAAATTATCCAAACCCCAGCTGAGTGCCATCAACCTCATGCCTCATAAAACCACTTTGTTTAACACGATCCAAGACTACAGCCTTAGAAATAAAATGTTAAGCATAGATATTTCCTATCAATAGGATTTTGCCAATGCACTCTGTATGTGCATTTCATTATTTATCTACTGTAACATCGGGTTGGACGTGTTGTTAAAATTTTATATTTTTCAACGATTCCTAGTAGAAAGTATTTTTTAGATAAAATATTTATTTTTATTGGCAGAGGTTTCACTTCACCAGGCAGCTCCACTCCTTTGATGAACTGTGGAAGATAGGTTTTCATTGGCAACATCTGGCAACCTGGCAGACACTCTCAGCAGCTGGATTGGTAACTTCAGAGTTGCTTCTGGGTCTTTCATATAATTACTCTGCTTATGGGCCATCTGGGCTGCTTTGTTTTCGTGGTTGCCATTCCCTTTCTTTTCTGAGAAATTAATCTTTCCAGTTGTTACTCCGGGAGATCAATTTTTAATAACTCTTTTTGAGGTTAGTCTGCTGGATCTTATGCAAACATCCAGACTGGCCTTGCCCAGGAGTAGAGATCCTGCTTTTATCCCTTCTTTCTCGGAGGTCTGAATCTGCCCATCATGATTTTTGTGATGTGGGAGCAGATCTTTTCGTTGCTATCAAGCAGTGAAGCTGGAGGTCAACTGGGCAAGTGAACACTTACCACCTCTGCACAAAGAAAGCCCTAAACTATCCAAATCTTACCAGTAAACACACACATGTACCCTTCTAGCTTATGCACACTAAAGTTACCATGAGGAAATGCAATTGTTCCTTTTCTGTAAAAGAACTGCAAGTTATTAAGCTTTCCCATGGCACACCTATGTGGATGCTGGGGCAGTGTATGGGAATTAGCTTGGACTCAGCCCTGAGCAGAACAAAGTCCTTTCTTCTGTGGCTCAGCAGCTGAACACTGTAGCCCTTCAGTTTAACTGTCCCTTGACAAATGCTAACAAACCTCTGAACTAATGGGGTTTCTTGTGGTGCTGTAGAAATACCAACCCGTCCATGTACGCTCAGCACTGCAGGGCAAGAGGTGCTGGAAGATTCCTCGTGCTCTGCAGGGAGCTGCCTTTGCACCTCATGGCAGGGCTTTCTCTGCAGGGCCACTGCAGCATCACCTTCTAGAGGTGGAGGTTACACAGAACTCATCTGTCTGCACTGCATGGGCCTTTCCACGTATATTGGCAACCAGGACCCTTAAGGGCAGCAAAGAGTTTAAAGCTGTTTCTCATTTGGTTTTGAGGTACTGTGTAAGGTTCAGGAGAATCTTAATGAATGATTTTCATACAAGTTGACTAAAACAGTGGCAACCACTGATCTGCCTTATCTTTTTTGTAAGTCCAAACATATTACTTCAGCATAGTGATACAGTTCACATTCCTCCTCACTGTTTCTGCCTCCAGTGGTGAGCTCTCTTTTACTGCATTTCAGCAAGAGGCAAGCAGTGTCTAATGCCCCCTGTCGCACTCACAATTGCTGATTAGAAGCACATGCTTCTGACTGGAGCTAATTATCATCCTAAAGGACGTTGTTCTCACCTGTTTAGTCTAGAGACTACTTATCACAGCTTTTACTTCTGCCTGTTGCAGACAGTTTTAGACCTCAGCACTGAAAGCTTTATATTCAGTTGTTGAGAAATTATATTTCTCAGGAACAGAACTGCCAATCTCACGCAAACCAGATGGCCTGCAGATAAAAGTCACC
>VZUA01002656.1:40919-50938 GCA_013401035.1 Horornis vulcanius | reverse complement strand
CCATCCCATCCCATCCCATCCCATCCCATCCCATCCCTTCTCCAGGAGCTGCTGACACACTCAGGCTCTTCATGGTGCCCACTGTGCCTGGGATTCCAGAGGACAGCCAAGTGCATCCAACAGTGCACTTTGCCAGTTGTGCAAGGCTGTGCACTGGTGGGGTAAAAGAAAAACCTCTCTCACACTGGCAGGAGATCAATTTACAAACTCAAGCATGAGGTTTAATTGCCCATTTCATTATCTTAGCTTGCACAGCTCTGAATGTGAACCTTCAATGAACCAAAGAAATAGTCACCAGCTGCTGCTTTGAGAAAGAGGGAGATAACAGGAAGAAGTTCAAATGCCTAAAACTGCTCTTGCTGCATGTGGCATCCCTGTCTGCAAAAGCAGGGGGTTATCCCCAGCCAATAGATCTGTGTTAGACCCCACTATGTGGAAGACTTCTGAAAGTCCCATTTATGTGCTAATCTGAACAAAGGCCAAAAGAGATGAAGCAGAGTTATCTAGCCAATCACTGAGGAGCCTCAGAGTTAAATTTTCAAACACATGCAAGTGATCCTTTGAGATTTTTTTTAGAAATGCATCCAGTAGATTCAAGTAAATAAATTGTGATGTGCTTGTGGATTTTGTATGAGCAGCAAATAAGGTGTTTGCTGTAAATTATTCACTCAGCACTAGTTAACTGCAATGCTAGCACATTACTAGGCTTTTTAATATTCTTCTCAAGATAATAGGTAGCATTTTGCTTATTATCCTTGTTTTTAAAGTTATTAGTTACATTAGGCCATTTGTAAATACAGTGAAGAATGGCAAGAAAATAAAATGTTTTTTCAACTAGCTCATTAAAATTCTCTTTAGTTCAGGAGAGTTGAAAATCCTGCATATCATGGAAAGTTAAACCAAGAGTACACCATCAAGCTCAGCAATTCCAAATTAATTCACATGCCCTTTCCCACTACCTGGGTTCCCAAAAGGCTTTTCAAGTTCTGAGCCATATGAATGCCTATAAAAAGCTGCATGTCTCTCAAAAACTATAAATAACAGTGCAGGGGGAAAACCCAACGGGGCAAATGAACTTATGGGGAAAAAAAAAAAGCTGATTAATTGTTACTGGAGTTTGCTTATGTGGAAAGGCACCTGGAAGAAAGGAGAGTGATGTAGTGTCAGATTCTAAAGCCATTTTGGGGCTTTATTCCTATATGGTGACACATTCTGATAAATTCCTGGTGCCGTCAGATGCCACCACTGCAGTGTCACTGTCTGATTTGGGATTTGCCAAGAGCTGGGTGAGTGTCACTGCAGGGACACCACCTACTCTCAGAAGTTTCACTCAGAACACACAGAACCACTGTTGAAATCACTCCCACGACTCCCTGCTGCTTCAGTTTAACAACGAGAAAAGAAAAGGAGGGATAAGGAGCACGGATCACAGAGTTATCAATGCTGGAAAAGACCTCTAAAACCACTGAGTCCAGCCATTAACCCAGCACTGCCAAACCATGTCCCTAAGCACCACATCCACACATTTTTCCATCACTTCCAGGGACAGCGATTCCACCACTGCCTTGGGCAGCCTCTTCCAATGCCTGACCACCCTTTCAGTAAAGATTTTTTTTTTCCAATACTTAATCTAAAACTCCCCTGACACATCTTGAGGCTGTTTCCTCAACAAAGAACTTCCAGCAGCCCCATTTTCTGCACCTTCTATCTTCTTTCTCAGTGATCTCCTCACCCATACAATAACCCAGCCTTATTCTGCTTAGCAATGCAATATCTAATTAGATCACAGCTCAAGGTAGCCTGGCTACAAAGTGAATTGTGTTATTTAGTCTTGCACTGTAAGCAAAACCACATACAGTATATTTCATTTCTCAGGGGCTTCTCCAGAGAACTGTGTGGTACATGTAATTGCCCCCACAAACAAATCATCAACTAATCAACTGCTTTTCATTATCACCTCCAGCAGCACATTTATTTTGTAAATAAATGCATTAAGAGAAAACAATTTTAGGGAAAACAAAAGATTATCTGAATACGATCTCAGCAGAGGAGGTGGTAAAGTAGTAATTCAAATACTAAAATGGAGCAAAATTAGCATAGGGTGGAATGATTATTCCATTCCATGTATCCCTATCTATTACAGTACAATAACAGAGTGAAATCTGTGACTTTAATGGATGATCTGGGTAGTTTAAGGGAGCTGTGATTGACTGACACATTTACATAGAGGCTGATGAGCAGCATAATGAGTGCATTTATAAAACACAGCTAAGGTCTAACTCCGAGCTGACATTAACTCCCACACCTAGAGGAGGCTTGTAGAGCAGATACCCTGCTGTCTTGGAGAGTTGCTCTCTGCCTCCTAAAGCAGGCAAATTTGCTATTTTCCCCTTTCCTAGGTGGGAATTTCAGGAAGCACATGGCCATGTGAGAATCCCCAGTTTAAGAGGAATGAATTGAAAAAAGCCATATAGGATTCAATGACAAAGCAGTGCAAGGTGTATAAGGCAAATATGACCAAACACAATTCATCCCCCACACCATACCTGTAATTTCCCAGGTAAACTCCATCAGGATTGAGCATGGGAGCAATCTTGAAGACCAGGTGGTCTCTCAGTACTTTTGCAATGGGATGGTGGCTCACGAGGAAATCAATTATACCTGAGAAAAAAATTAAAAAAAAGGAATTTGAAGAGAGGACTCTATGACATCAATGATTTCCAGACATCTACCTGAAATTTCACACATAAAATATTAGAATGATTATTTCTGCTGGTCCCTGGCACTGCTCCTGCTCCCAACAGAACAAACCACTTGCAATCACATAGCACCTGCCACCTGCTTAAAACTCCAAGAACTTTAAGGAGAAATACCTTAATCTGTCCTCATAATGCAAGTACACCACAGCTGCATTAACAGACACACAGAGGGAGAAGTTACTGCTCAGTTACTGCTCAGAAACCTTTCTGCTCCTAAAAGAAGGCATGAAGATACCCCTCACACCCAGCCTGCACAGGGCTCACACTGCAGCCCACCTTGTGAGCGGAAATTTGTTGAGATGAACCATCACAAATTCATTGCAGCACACACCCAGACCTACCTGTGATGTCTGAACACAGATTTCAGATCATCTACATGGATAAAGAGGTGTAAAATGCCTCAGAAAAAGTGGGAGCGTTGCATAATATGCGCACTGGGCACAGGAATATTGTGCCAGTGGTGGACTAGAATTTATAAGGTCATATTCATCTTTTACACTCATACAAACCAGGAGTAACTGCAACTCATCAGCTCCTTTCATGTGGAACCCAGGCAAGTGATGGGGAAGCAGATCCTAAATGCAATTCCTCTGGGCACATCACAGCACCAGGGCCTGCAGGAGCTCCTTCCTCTTGGCCTCGTGCTTGGGGAGCTGCTGAACATTGCTCCAGCCCAGGGCTGGTGCTGGGGCAGGAATCTGGCAGTTAAATTCACTGCTCATCCCTCCACTGAGTTGGTACTGACAGAAATAGCTTCCAGGGAATTAATGTTGAGATAAATTGAGTTCCTGTGTAATCTCAGGACACCCACAGATAGGTCATGACAATTTGCTATTTATTGTAAGGTCCATCCTGTGAAGCAGGAACCATTTACTGAATTTCCCCAGAATAAATCAATCACTACGGTCTAGTAACAGGATAAAATTAAGCAGAGAAAAAAATTAAGGCTGCTCATCAGTAAAATTTCAGTAATGGTGAGCTCTATTAGAGTGTGGAATTGTCTCTCCAGGGTAAGAGTGGAATCCCATCATCAGAAACATTTAACACTGGACAGGGTAAAGCCTTAGGGAATAGCTACAACGAGCAGCAATTCAGCATAGAAGGGAAGGCCTGGGCTAACTAGCTGACTTCAGATCTGATTTTTTGTGATTCAAACAAAGTATTAAAAAAAGCCCCTAAACACCAAGTTCATGCCAGGTTAAATGCACTTGTTTATAGCTTGGCTGAAACATGCATTAAAGATGAGACCAAAATCTCACATTCTGCATGACTCCTTCATTTGACTAATTTTCTAAGGCCCACTTTGTATTTCAAATACCAGAAAGTCCGAACCTAGGCTACTGCTGGAATGAATTATAATTTTCTGAGGCACATGGAGAAAAACAAGGCTTCTGAAACGTCTGGGATGATCAAGGTATAGTTGACTCAAAACATCAGCAATTTTTTCATGTCTAAGTGACTAATTCTGAAGAGGAGAGAAGAACTTTCTGTAACCAGGTCTTCCACTTGAGAAGAAACTAAACCTGAATTTCTGAGCCAGATTAGCATATACATAATTATATTGCTCAGGAAACCTTCCTGCAATTACCTCCTCTCGATGAAGGAAACCGAACATCGATCTGCTTTTTGGCTGGTGTTGTGACTTTTGTTCATTATCCAACAGCAAGAACATGAAGGAACGACGGGGACACAGTTGGATCCTGAATAACCAGATTTCCTAACTGTATGCAAACACGAAAAGCTTAGCTATGCTAAACTGCTGCTCTGACTGTTTCCTGGCAGTGACTGAAACATAATCCACAGTACTCGCACCTGGAGGGCTCAAAATCACTTAAAGAGAAACAACCCCTCACTTAGTCCATGGTTTCTCAAGACACTGTGCTGGTTTTAGTTTAAAAGAGCTTGCAACTTGACTCAGCTCGACTCCATCAAAGACACTTTGTGTTTTCTAAAACACTTGGAGGACTTAACTATTCAGAAGTTTTCTCCTAGGTTAGATAAGACCCTTCAAACTAAAATAAAACCAGCACAAATATTGTGGATTTGTGTGCATTGTGGATCATTGCCTCACCAAAGGCCTTGGCAGCACACCAGGCAGGCACATGCCACAGCTCCTCAGGCAGCAGGGAGGACTGTGGATACCTCAGGGGTAACAGTTTTTCTTTCAGGAGGTGACACAAGAGCCCGAACTCTCAGGGCTTTGCTGTCACTGTGCCAAGGAAGAGGCTTGTCCAGGTTCTGCTCATTTCACCCCTGTTACTGATGCAGCCTCACTCATAGAGCTTGGCAGGAGCATCTTGGCAACTGGAAGCTGCAGTTTTCAGCTTCAGCAGGCAATTACTATTCCCTGAGAAAGAACATGCAGTGGAGTGGAAGGCTGCACATAAACATGCAGTGGGTGAGGCTCTGCTGTGCCTGATTCACTGCTGCACCCAACCAAAGGAGCCTGAACTTGGGCACCCAGAGCTGGGCGTCAAACACGACCCAGCATCTCCCCAGGCACCCCAATCCACCCAGGCTGCTGCAGCCAAGTTACCCATCAAAAGGAGATTGGCTTGATTTACTTACTTGGCAGTCAGTTAAGCCTGAAGAAGCCTTACCTCACTGTAAAAATACCAAGGAAGAGTGAAAGTTATTAAAAATAACTCTCAGAATTCTAACCTGGAAGTAGAGGCAGTTCTAAGGAGCATGAGAAGAGCATGAGACAAAAGCATGCATTTACATACACCCTAAAATTATTGTAAGTATCCAAATAATCAATACAACTAGGAAATAGCTTTGTCTTTCAGGGGAACCCAATAGCTCTGGACTGTCTGAAATAGTCCAGATCAATAATGTTTAAAATAAAAAGATAGATATCAGACTATTAAAAAAAAAACCCCTTTGCCGAGGATTTGGTCCTCTTGTTAATAAATCAATACAAACTAAATTTTACAGCTTCTGTAATCAGCTAGAGACATATCAGTGTATCTCATTAGGCCGGGGTTAAGAATTTGGCAGCAACCAAAGCCCATTTAATATCATTTACTTCAAGGCAGACATGGCAATACAACAGATGCCCTAATTTATTTGTTGATCTTTGTATTAAAATAACAGTTTGCTGGTAAACAGGAAGGGTAATGATGCCAGTCACCCTTGTTAGTGTCTAATAATTGCTTAAATTGTCCACTAATTGACCTGTGCTACTGTTGAAGCACTGGATCGTGTTGCAGGGCATGAAGTAAACAAGGCCACTGTAATGTTACTTTAGAGAATGACTTCTGGAAATAGAACTACTTATTGCCATAAATTTTCTTTTCACAGATGAGCAGATTAATTGGTCTGCCAATTAGTCTGCTATTAAAGAAAAAAAAAAAGACTGCCCACAGATTGGTTGGATCTTCGAACTGTAGCCCCAGTTTGGGTCAAAGGAAATAATCCAATCTGAATCAGTCACATTCAGCTATGAAAAATAAGACAAGTATTATTTAAAAACACAAACCTTTGTGGCCGAAGATCAAGGAAAACAGCCAAATGATGTAATATTAACTCTTCAAGAGACTTCAAAATGAAATAGAGAACGTGATGGAATGGGGCTACTGAGACACATTACAGTGTAGAAAAGTTCTCCAATTAGAAGAAGCAAAACAATATGGATTATTTTCCTCTCAAGCTTTCTGGAAAGCAATTAAAATATTTATATCTCAAATAATAATGTGCAATTATGGATGCTGCCTGGAACCAGAACAGCTCAGAAATCAGCATTCAGCCATGACACAAGAAGAGGCTTATTCATAGTCCACTAAAAATCCACCAAAGTCTTTACATTAACTTCAAGGAGCTTTTCATAGTTGCAAGCAAAAGGGAAGAAAGAATTTAAAACAAGAAGAAGAGGAAACAGTACTCACAACTGCAAGTATTAGAGACACAGCCACATTGACTTACAAATGTCAGACTGTTAAAAAACTGATTTCTTGTTAAACCAAGTTTCACTGAAACTGCACTAGATTTGGACCAATCCCCTTCTACTCTCAGTCACTTCCTTATCATTATTCTTTCTCAAGACTGAACGCACTTTTCCAAATTTCTCCTGCCTTCTGCAGCTCAGCACCTCTCACCTGCTCCAATGTTAGGTCCTGTGGCATCTTTCTGCCCAGCCCAATCCAGCTTAAATTATCTGCTGGTTCTCCTCAAGCAAGTTAATCATTCACTCTTCCATAACATGTCATTTCCACTCTTCTGTCAAGACATTTCCTCAACCAACCTCTTTAAACTCTGATTAAACTTCCTGCTGGCTCTAACATGACCTCTCCACATTTGCTCCCTCCAAAGAAAAGCCAGCCTTAATCCCCTGTTTTTTCCATTACTCCATCCTTTCACCCTCACTCTGACAATATATTTAATTGTGCAACTATATAATACATTTGCCCTGCTCCTATTAGTGAAAATCTAATCAGCACGGATCCTAATGCAATATGGCAACTGCTAATGCAAACATTCCCTGCACTGTATCTAGTATATGCCAAGAAAGAAGTGATTTATGTTTTAGACCCATTTCCTAATGCTGGGTAGCTGCTGGTATCCTTCACTCAGCTCACCACAGCCTGCAGGTTAAAGAGAATGTGACAATTGGGCTCTAACAGTCACAGGATCTATGGAAAATAAGTGTGAAGGAGTCCCAAATGCTTATGCTGATGAAACTATTGAAATATTCTGTCAAAGGAGACTGAAACCAAAGTGAATGACACTACAGTTATGTTTCAGTAGAGAGTAAGAAAGCAAAAATATGGGGTTGAGCTTTTTGGAGAGGTTTGTTTTTAATGTCACAGTGAAAAAAAGGTGATAATGGCCAAGCAGTTACAATATTCTGTCCCCAAAAAACAAGTACCATACACAGAATAAATGACAGCAAGGTATCACTGTGCCACCATTTGCCTGCAATTTGTTTCTCCTTCAGCAACAGGGCCCTCGTCTGTTCAGCCTTTGCCCTGTCTCATGGGACTGCAGGAAAGAAAAAAAACCCAAAAAACATCAAAAACAAACCATCATCCAAAACAACAAAGCAAAACATGAAAAAGACAGATGGACCCTCCTCTCCATCCCAGCACGGTGGGAAAGGTGTCACACTGCCACTGAACCCTGCCCAGCACAGGTCACAGCAATGCTGTGCCAGAGTGGGCTCCAGAGAATGCACATCTGCTCCTCCTGTGCAGCCCCCAGCAGAGCCCAACAGGCAGAAATGGTCCAAAAATGCCTCAGCCTGAAGTGCTTAAATATTCTGCACAACAGCAAGAACAAAACAAAGGCATGTGAGGGGTGATAAACGAGCAGAGCTGACTCATAGTGAGGTTACTGACATGATCTAACATCATGCTGTCACCAAAATTATTCCTACAAAAGATCATCACAGAGGGGTCCATATGCACAAGACAATCACAGATGCTGACTCTGCCCCTTCTTACAGTTCTGCTCCTCCTCCTAATGTGGAAAAACAGATTGGCAAACTCCAATGTGTTTTGTTTGTAGTATTTCACACTTTTTTAGAAACGTTTCTTGGGAAAGGGAAGGGGTGAAGAAGTGATGCTAACTTCGATCCAGAAAGAATTTATAGATTTTTGAATGCTTTATTAATAGGTTGTTTTATCTTTCCAAAGGTCCCTTTGGAATCCATGGCAAAACCAAGGGTTTTTTCATCAAAAGTATAAAAGCTAATAAGGCTTATTGATTCTCTTAGACTATCAAGACTTTTGATCACACAGCAATTTGTCCCCAGCTAGACAGGTAAATATTTCAGGGCAAGTAAGAACTTGTTGCATGAGTTTGGTTTGTTAAAAACACCCCAAAAAAAGCCTATAGGTCCCCATGGTCATTTCAGTTGTCTTTTTAAACCTGCAACCATCATTGTTATTGTAAAAAAACCCTAAAAACCAAACCAACAGTTATCATCTGGTGAATTGTGCACAGAGCCCCACTTCACCTATTTTTAAAGAAGTTTTAATCAACCTGAAACAGAAAAGTTGCACGCCTAACTAAGGATCCAGCTGCAATAAGCAGATTGATTAGAAACACATCAAGCTATATTATGGCATGTTTGTTCTTTTATTTACCATTTAGTCTCTCATCTATTTTCTGCTGTAACTCTTGGTCTCTTCAAAACACAGGATTAAAAGCAAAGGAAATTTCAAATAATGGGATAAAATGAATGTGCAGGAAATGAATGGGTGAATTAGATTACAGCAGATGAAACACTGAGGTCTCAAATGCAAAATGCAGGGAGTTTATTTAATTTGTTACTCTTTTAAAATGAAAATATGCTCACTGACTTGAATTAGTAATTTTCCTGTTTTAAGATATGTTAGGCCATTACAGCTAGGCCTGTTTCCAGAGCAATGAAATAAATGGAAAACAGCCAGTCTCCCAGGGAACACAATCCTCACTGCATTTTGCCAGCCCAGTGGAACAGTTCTAATGTCAGCTCCAGAGACAACCACACTTCTGCTGGAGGGGCTGCTGCAAAGGCATTGAGAATGACTGGCAACAAACCCTTCAAATGGCAGAGCAAGGCACTGTGGATTTTCTCCAGTTTTAATGTGCATGGTAAGCACAGACACTAATTGATTTAAAGAAGATTTAAAAAAACCCCATCATTCCTGACCATTCTCTCCCTCCCTCCTCCAGCTAGCCCAGGGTTTCACAAATAATTAATCTAGAATTTGTTGTGGCTGGAACACAAATCCATGTGAAGCAGTGGAAGCAGCAGTCAGGAACCTCCCAGCTGGGTTCTGTCAGTATGAGAAAGAAACTTCTCAGTTGCTAACCCAAGTCAGGGCATCCCAGCCAACAGCTCCACCACTCCAGGTTTCCCAGATATCTTTTTTGGCATGTAATGATCTAACTGAGGGGGCTGAAGTCTCTGGTGGAGGACCATGTGTGTGACAGCAGTCTTTAAACACAGCAGCAGAGCACAGGGTGTGGGGACACTCAGTGCCTGTTGTGCTACTGCATCACAGCTCTGTGATGGGATGAATCTGACCCATTTCATTGCTTTCCAGAATTATATAGTAATAAAAATCCTTCTCACACCTTTGTAAGGGTACAAGAAACTTTTCTGCCATCACAGCCTCAAATGACATTTGGCATCTATTAAGTTTGCAACTTCAATGAAGATTTGGGAAAACTGTGCCATAGTAAAACATTCTGGGGCTCCTGGGTAAGAAAATGGATATGATACCACAAGGCAGACCTTGTTTCCCATTTTAATGTGTCTGCTGATTGGACAGG
>VZUA01002649.1:4829-25516 GCA_013401035.1 Horornis vulcanius | reverse complement strand
AAAAAAAAAAAAAAAAAAAAATACCACCAGAAATGTGGAAAAGAAATTATTTGGGTCAGCTCCCAGAACTTTAATTTCTTAATGAACTAAAAAAGGGGAAAATGATTTTGTTGCAACCAATTCATTCATCCTAATTAACACTCATCCTAATTATTCTCTTTCATGGAGAATAACTTTTTAACAACACCCTGTTCAAAATCAGCAATGCAACATTATAGGACCATTCAAAGGTATCAGCTTCTTATTTTTTAAATTGTGAACAGTACAGGAACATCCTCAGTCCTTTAACTGACAGATTTTAAAAAAAATATTCTTTGTGAAACAGGGTTTGTGCAGAAAGAAATTTTTTAGCTCTATTGCAAACAACATAGGCCAGAATTATATCCCATAATGAGTTTGTACTACACCAAGCATAATTATGTGCTGAATCTAGAATAATAATTACCAAAATTTTAAGTACATTTCTGAATTTTACCTAAACCTTTTAATTACATTGAGATTATCCACAGAATTGAGCTGCTAAATAAGAATCTGATAGAACAGCTGTGGGGATAAAAATAACTCCAACCTGCCCATCTTGTCTGCTCGTCCCAACAGCTGGTTCCAGCATCAGAAAATACAGAAAATGTAAAAAATGAAGGTGGGTTGGACTCAAAACCAACAGAGTATTTTGACTTCCTCCAAGGGCTGGATCCTGACATGGGTTAAGGTTTTTGCAGCTGAGAGGAGCCAGTTTGAATAATGAGATTTCACAGCTCGCTTTCCAAACTCATTTATTGATACCAGACTTGAGACCAATCCAAAAACCTGGATCTTACACTGCAGGCATCACTAAAAACCACGATAAAACCTTCAGCCTTTTAACCTCACCCCGTGATCCCTTCACAGAAGATAACCATTAACCAGCCTTCCATTTTCCAGGATTTCTGCCCTCAGAACACTAAGCCACGTTTTTCCAGCTATCCCAGATTTTTGTTTGCATGATTCCTCCCTGCCCTGTATATTTTGGGATTGCAAACTTTCTCAAACAAGCCAAATGTGATGGGAAAAGCAGCTGTGCTGCAGCAAAGCTTTGTCCACAATGTTCCATTTTCTCCCCTCACGGGGCTGATGCCCTACACGGATTCCTTGCAGCAAATGCAGACTTTTCCTAGCTGGGCATGATAATCCAAAAATATCACTTCATAATTAAGGATCACGTGTGTTTTGCATGTTAATGACGGTGGCTGAGCTTGCTGGACTGAGAACACCAGTGTGAGCTGGAGAGGGATGACACATCTTCACCCATCCAAATGCCTTTTGACCTTCCATGGCTTCTCAGCAGATTATTTCTTTCACCCAAGTGGTTTCAGGAGGCAAATAAAAAAATTCCCTTTGCCTCTGAATTTGATTCCAGCCTTCTACTGACTGGCATTAAGGTTTGCTGTGGGTTAGACTCAGTGTTAGGTAAAAAAAAAAAAATAAAATGTAATTGGCTCGTGTCCAGCATCACTATGTTTAAAAATATTAAAGCTAAAGGGGTTAAAAAATGTACAGCTTGAAGCACCATCCCAGCCAAAAAAATACAGCTCTAAAAAGGGAGGACTGAGTGTAAACATGAGACTTCTTGCTCCATGTACTCTACATCCTGTAAGAGTTCCACAGAATTTAAGTGTGGATTCTCTGGCTTCCTAAAAACTATGCATCTCATCCCAGAAGTTAAACATTAATGTTTTCAGCATTAAGTGATTAACTTTGATGGTAATGCTGTTCCTTACAGCCCTTTGGGACCAGCCCACACATCATCTTTAGATCCTATGAGTCAAGACAGTTGACTTCTAACAGATCCCCATAAAAATCCCAAGAAAAATGCAGGGTTAGATGGGATATTGGGAAAGAATAGCTCCCTGTGAGGGTGGGGAGGCCCTGGCACAGGGTGCCCAGAGAAGCTGTGGCTGCCCCTGGATCCCTGGAAGTGCCCAAGGCCAGGTGGGACAGGGTTTGGAGCACCCTGGGATGGTGGAAGGTGTCCCTGCTCGTGGCAGTGGGGTGGAAATTGACCCCTTTCAACCCAAACCATTGTAGGATTCCATCCCATGATTTGCTGTCTGGATGAATGATCTACCAGGGTGAACTCTTACACGGCTTTGGAGACAGGCACAGGACTGAACACACCAAGGGCCATGTGACAGCAGCCAAGATTTATTGATGACTGCCTTCTTTTATAGGGGGTTCAAAATTCCCACTCTCACACCTCATTTACACCTAATTTTACCTGATTAGTCAAGCTCTTAACACCGCCTTAATCCTGACTCTAAATTCAGGATTAAGTGAGATTGGCTGGGGTCCCCTTTTCAAGTTTGAATCCAACCTATTCTTGTCTTCTCCAAGAACTTCTTTACTTCTAAGCTGGTCCAGTTAGGTTCTGTTGTAGCCAATTTTATCTGTGCAGCTTACAGACCAGCTGTAGCTGTCCCAGTGAACCTCAGGGGGCTTAGGGTTTTCAACAAATGTGAATATAGTTCTGTCCTGTCATGCAGAACCTCTAACCCAGCAGTTCTCAAGCTTTTCTCACCTCTTCTCTCTGCCATTAACCTAATTTTCCTTCCATTTACACCTCCAGGATGGCCACTCCACTTGTGCCTCTGATTTGGTTAGAGCAGGATGAAATATTTGCTGTTTTGGATAAGGACTACAATAATCCTGTCCATCTGCTAAATATCTTCAGCTCAGCCCTGAGCTTCCTCCTCCAGGGCAGCCCTTTCCATGACCAGAACTTATTAAACCCACTGATACTGTGTCCCTGCAATTGCATTGCCTGGGTTTTTTTGGAGGTGGTTCAATTCCCATTCCAGATGAGAACATCCTGGAGCTAATAAAAAACAAGAGACTCCCTGCTGGGTATCCTGGTTCTGTTTGTTGCTGTATTATCTGCATTTCTTCAAATAGTTGTTAAGCACATTGTTTTCTCTTTCAAGTGGTTGAGAATGTGAATTTCTTCCTCTGGTAATGCCTCCTTCCACCCTTTTTTGGAGTCTTTTCTCTCTAAAGAGAAACACTGATGTTCATTGTCCTCCTCCTTCCCAAGAGGGCAGCTGGCACAGCCTTCAAACAGCATCTCTGATGGACAAAAATGTGTCTGCAAAACACTCACTGGGTCACCAGCCCCAAACACTCCCACTTTGTGCTTTCCTCTGGAGGGGAGCACAGAATTCTCTGCAGGGAAGAGGATTTCCAGCACCATCCTGCAATGGGAAAAGCTGAGTTCAGCCAAACTCTACCCTGAGGCTCAGGCAGCTGCCAGCCACACTCCCAACTCTGTCACTCCCCTGGGATGATCCTCCCAGCAGAGTTGGGGGGAAATGAGTGTATGAGCTCTCATAAATCACTCCAGGGTGAAGTTCAGGAGCTGAGCTCTCATAAATCACCTCAGGGTGAAGTTCGGGAGTCGAGCCCTGATAAATCATTTCAGGGTGAAGGTCAGGAGCTGATCATCAGCCTTTCCTACCTTGGGCACGTGCATACAGAGGCTCTGTGCAGTCCAGAAGTGCCACCAAGGCATCAGGGACAGAGCTGGCCCTGGATCTGGAATGGGCAGGACGGATGGAAGGGCTGCTGCTGGCTCCTTGCACAGCTGGAAAACCACAGGGACCCTGCAAGGTGACATCCTGCAATTATTGCATCTCCTGCAACTCTTGCATCGATTTTATCCTGGATCTGTCCTGCAGCTCTCAGGTCTCTGTGCCAGGGCCTCTCTGCAGACACAGCCCTGCACTGCCCACCTTCCAAAACACTGCTCCTTCCAAGGGAAACCCCTCACTCCTAAAGGGTTTAACTTCATCTCCCAGTCACTCCTTCCCTGAAAAGAGCACTGGGATAAATCCCTCCTGCCACATGAGAGGTGAATTACCCAGAGTGACTCAGCTGGCACATTCCAGGATTCATCCAGCCTAACGTGTCCCAGGGGAGGCCAAGTCAGACGTTGGTGTCTGGAGCTAGGGATGAGTCTCATCCTCCTGTTCCAAATTTATCCTCACTGCTGTCACGGTTGCTGCACCAGCCCTCCCGTGAGAATTCCTGTTCACATCCAGGGAGTTCCTGCAGCCCAACCCTGCAGGGGAGTCAGCTCCTGATGGTTTGGGAGCACAACCCCCACGGGCCTTTGTGCTCCCAACACCTTTAATCCCATCTGAACATTTTTCTGAAAGTGTTAAAACCTCAGACTTGGGGAGAGTGTGCCTAGAGCACATCCCAGGGAGATCATGGAACAGAAAAGAGAGAGATTCAGCTGTGGACATGGGAATTATCAACTTCATACAAACACTGTCCAGGAAAAATAGTAAAAAGAGGCATTTCAATAAATATCTCGCTTCTCTCCATAAATCTTTTAGCAATTCCCTTTGGGTAAATCCAGTCCAAAGTTTCTCACTGGAGCCATTGACGTGTGCTGCCAATTAAAAGCATCTAAATGGATACATTTAATTTACCTTTTTGTAGTTTTCAGTGCTAAAAGAGATCTAAGGCAGACAACATCAGAGAGGATTACTCATGTGTCCCGCAGAAAATACATTCCTTAAAAAGGAATAAAAAAATCTCTTTGTGACTACCTTTTGGAAAATTCATGGGGAGTTGTTCAAGGGATCATGAGAGACCAAAACACTGTTACAAATAATCAGAATATGTTCTTTTTTATCTGAGTCAGAGCATAAGAGGAATGACACCAAGACAGCTGCTGTACTTTTAAGGAAGGGACTGAAGTAATCCTGTACCTTTTAACCTCTTTCCTCAGTGTTTGAGCCATCAATATTTCTACTCTAGAGCTTCACTACACTTATTGAATCCACCTGGCATCCCGGAATGACGAGGCAGATGCTGAATTCCCAAGGAATCAGACATCAGTGCCGAGGATCAATTTTCTGCTCTTGTTGTTTCTTTTCTTGTCGCTCGACAGGTGAATCCATGAATGAGAACAAGACACTAATGATGTTGTAGAGCATCATTTTGAAAACATATCGAGTCCAGAGGCGTAAATGGTCTCTGTTAATGAATCTTCATGTTTCAGTTGTACTCACTTTAGCGTGCTAAATCAATAGTGCATGCTGTGGCAGCGGGAGCAGCGCTGCTGTGCACCCAGGCTAAATCAAAAGTGCCAAGACAAGTGCTCAGGATGCAGCATCACACAAACAAGCCTGGAAGGAACCTCAAAATGTGATTTGATCTATTCCTTCTCCATGCCAGCCAAGTCCAGGCCTGAGAAACATTCCTTTAACCTGGGCAGAGCTCATCATCCCACACTCTCAGGGTGCTGGATGTGACTCATATAACTCAGCATAACCACACAACCACCACGAGCTGATTTGGAATATAACCCCAACCTCTTCCTTTCTGATTTTATTTTTTTTTTTTTTAAGTCTCTGAGGGTGTGTCCCTATGACAAAGTGCAAACCTGTGCAGGTGGGTGTGGGAAAGTCCCATGGGTCAGTACAAACTGGGAATTTCCTGGCTGGCAGCTGCCCTGCTGAGCAGGGCCAGGGTGTTGTGCTGTGCCCCTGGTAATTTTGGTAGCCTTTTTCCCAATCACTTTTATTTTCTTCACATCCCCCTTGGGCCAGAAGGGGTGGGGAGAGCAGGAATGTGTACAGGGTGTCAGGAGTGACCCCAGCAGAGCTGGACAGGGGATGGACACCAGCTTGACTTATCTGCAGGCTACCCTGACCTTCATGAATGTTGATTATAACTCATTCCATACCCAAAAAATCAACTTGGACCAGTGATTAGGGCAAGGGACCAGGATTTAACTACACGATCCTTTACAAACCACTTGGATTATTTCAGACAACAATTATTGCAATCTAACCAGACCATCATACCATCATACCACCATAGGTACTCAACATCCAAGTTACAAATCCCACAGACTTTTTGATCAAGGGAGAAAAGCCCATGACTCAGAGTTTAGGGTTTCTATTTCCATTTAACTCTGCAGTAAATGAAGAGGGTTAGACATGGTGTCTGAATTAATGTATATCAGCACATTAAAGTACATTCTTTATCTTTTCCCTGCCCATTCCCTCTTCATGTAATTATTTCCAAGTCAAAAAAAGTGTCACAAAAATATCTTCATTGGTGCTGTAATGTGCCTGAGAAGAATCAGTTTCACAGCAAGCCTGGCTCAAGCACCGACCAATAAATTCTGCATTTTTCAGAAGTTTCCCAGAGAAAGCACAGCTCCTTCTACCTTCCCTTTGGTCTGTACCCTGTCGTTGTCATCAGTTTTATGCTGAAGCAGGAGTTGTTTGTTCTGTTTGACACTGCTGCAGATGCCTCCTATGATCCCCTGATTTTCAGTGGAACGTGGCCATCCCCCAATGCTACCTCAGATAAGGACTATCCCTCCAAAACACACGTTTGGCTTTGGGTTTATCTCGGCATAATTGATTATTCAGGATATTTCTTGGGTCTGTAACTAAACAAGCTTGATTTTACTGATTTTAAATTAGCCATCATTCACTTTTATCAGACTTCTTGTTTTGGTACCAGAGAGTTTCTGTGTATTGGGTTTGGGAGGCCAGGTTTTGGCAGCAGGAGACTTCAGGGGTGGCTTTTGTAAGAGGCTTCCCCCATGTCTGAGGGAGGCAATTCCAGCCAGCCCCAGAGAATTCAGGAGTCAGGTTGAGCCCAGGAAGAAGGGAGGGGTAGGTGGAAGGTGTTTTATGATTTGGTTTTCATTTCTCATTATCCTGCTCTGATTTTATTGGTAATACAGTAAATTATTCTTTTTTTTCCCTAAGTCAAGCCTGCTTTGCCCTTGACAGCAACTGCTGAGAGATCTCTCCCTGTCCTTGCATCGACCCAAAAGCTTTCCTTGTGTTTCCTCTCCCCTGTCCAGCTGAGGAGGGGAATGATGGAGTGGCTTTGGTGGGAACCTTGTTTCTAGCTGAGGTCAGCTCACCACGGCCTGATTTCTCTGAACAAACCTTTTCCCAACACTCATTTTCTCTTCATCTCTCACATCCCTCCACATCCACCTCCTCCCTCCCTCTGCCCCCTGCAGAAACCTCTCCCTGTCAGCAGTCATTGCTATCACCTAATTCTGGAGATCTCTGTGTTTTACTCAGTCTTTTGGGATATGAGGAGGCAGTAACAGGGAATGGAGATGGATTCAGCACAGTGCAAGCTCTGTATCTTCCCCTGAGCCACTTACACAAGATTCCCTTATAACCAATATCAATCCAGCCAGCCACACCTTTGGAGTTTGGTTCCTGATACCAAGACTGATAAATTCCTAGCACAAGAAAGAAAAGAAGTGGATTCTCCATTTCTTGGCACTTTCAGGCACAGACTGCTGACATTCCTCAGCCAAAGACTGGATGATGAACTCACTGTGAGAGGGTCACAGCCCCAGTAATTTGTACACCCAAATCTATCCCAGGGAAGAATTAATTACCCTGTGAAAGAAATGATCCTTCTCCATTGACTGCAAAAGGAGCAGAGGGAAGACAGCTCATTTTGGCACAGGTTTATTTTTTATTCCATCTCTAACTTCATTCCTTAAATAACTGTGAGGTGAATCCCATCCCACACGCTGTGTAAAAGATCAAGGTGAGTGAGCTAATGATCCCATCTGGCCCTTAAATCTGTGAGAATCACTGAAATATGAGCTGATTCGAGGGACTCCTTTCCCACACTGCCAAGGTAATGAATTCCTGCAAAAAACTGAAGCCAGCCATGATTTTAAAAGCATGTGCAGAGTTAAATATTATGGTTTCAAAATACTGAAAGGTTTTTTTTTTTTTTTTTTTGGGGGGGGGAAGGATTTACATTCTCTGCTCCAAAGATAAAACAACCAAGAAATAGGGATTAGGAAGAAAGCACCCATGTGATTAATTATCCCAGAGCTGACAGCCTCAGAATTCCTTCTGCTGACAACCAAACCAGACCTGTCCCATTTTATGCCAGAATCATAAAGCATGGTTCTAAAATTTTCTAAATTTGCATTTTCCAAATAAATTTTTCAATTTGCATTTTTCAAATCAATTTCAATTTGCATTGAAAATCTGACCTGAGACCACGTCCATCACATGAAGAGCTGCCCCTCTCCATGGAGCAGCCCAGTGTGCACCTTCCATCAGCCTCTCCCAGCTGGGAAGGTCTGCCACAGGCTTGCCACTGCCACAGACAGCTCAAAGGACCAGAGTGATCATGATTTCATCCAGAATAGTAACATATTATTTCAATTTTACTCAGACAGCTATAATTGAAACAGAGTCTCTTCACAAGGCAAATTTCCATGTTGGATGTATTTTTCAAGTCCACCATCAGAGGAGAATGTTCAACACAAAGACTACTAAATGAGTCTGAGAGATGAATCCGGGGACACAGTCTAACATTCCTCCTCTCAAATGAGCATGTAATTAAAGATTCTTTTTGCATTTTGGTAATTTCAGTCAGCTTCAAGCCTTAGGGCTGTATTCTGAAGTGGCAGATTGATTTTATAGGGGTTTTGATGAAAAAGTGGCTATATTTTTGAAATTCATTCCATTTCTGGACTATGTCTGAGCGAGATTCATCCCCCCTGTGATTCCAGTGGCTTCACTGGGGATTGATGTGAATTAAACATGATTAGTGGTGCCTCATAAATTTCCAGTTACCCATGTAGTGAATGGTTCTGCACAGTTACAGGACCCGTGGTTTTGGATATATCAACATCCAGAGATATTTCAGGCTGACAGTTCACTGTTAGAGGACACACCATGGCAGTGGGGGTTTGAAGATGGCCCCACAGGCACAATGAATTTATCAGAATGTTTTGAGAGCAGCCCTGAAGAAAATGAATTGTGAGTGTTGATGGACATGGCTCATAAATGTGTATTCACAGACTGAATTCTGCAAAAAAAGGGTGACCAGTGAGTTGATGGTGTAGATTCTCCCTTTTACTGCATCCAGCACTGGGTATCAGGAAGAAAATCTTCCCTGTGAGGGTGGGGAGGCCCTGGCACAGGGTGCCCAGAGAAGCTGTGGCTGCCCCTGGATCCCTGGAAGTGTCCAAGGCCAAGTTGGACAGGGCTTGGAGCAGCCTGGGATGGTGGAAGGTGTCCCTGGCCATGGCAGGTTGGAATGAGATGTTCTTTAAGGTCTCCTCCATCCCAAACCATTCCAGGATTCTGTGATCACAGCTGGTTTGAAATAGCAAAAAAATACACCTGAAACCCAACCAGAGATATCCAAAACATTGGCAGACAAGAGATGGTATAAGAAGAAAACTGATCACATCATCGTGTGGTGATGTGCCCAAGTTAATCAGGCAATTAGTTTATTAATTAATTAACTGCCAGGAGCTGCATGCTTCCCTCATGTTCTCATGCCATTCTAGAGGCCTCCTGAATTATCTCTGGAGACACCACACAAGCCTGCACTCCTGAGGACAGGCAAAGCCTGGGGGTGCTTGGCAGCCAAGGAAGAGCATGGTCTCACACACTCAGATCAAAACAGGCTCATCCTCCACGAGCTGGTCCAGCTCACTGTGTGAAGCTCATCCTCTTCTGAGCAGGCAATCTGTGTGCCCTCATCTCTGGGCCCTGCCTTGGATTCCTTTCTCCTGCTGCTGGTGTGAGCTTCCCCGGTACCTCTACTGCAATCAATCTTTTTTGTCTGCTGATGCAGCTCCTGATGTGACACCCTCGTGAATAATCGCCTGGGGATATAAATAGGGAGCTGATTAGAGCCTGCATTGGAATGCTGGCTGTGCCCTCAGGATGGCTTAGCTTCCCCTCAACTCCAGACAGCGCCTTCCTCAAACCACCCTCTGTGCAAATCCAAAGGATTTGAGGTTTTCCTGCAGTGCTGGAGCCCAGCCTGGAAGGGTTCCCTGGCCAGCACACTCCTGGTGCTCCCAGATGTGCCACATGAATAATTTTTTTTAGCCAGAAATCAAGCCCTGAGCATTGTGGCCGTGTTGAACAACAGATCTGGAAGTCACTCAGGGATATTCAAAACATTTTGCCACATGGAAATGATGAAAGCACACGCAGAGGGCACGCCTGAAAAGCTGCCTCAAGTTCTCCATAGCATATCTGTGCAAATGTCATCCCTGATATGAGATATATGTGAAAGGGGATCATGGGTACAGAGCATGTAAAGGTTTTATGGCTTAGGCTCTGTAAATATTCTTCAGGTTGCCTCCACAACGTGATTGTTAATAGAACCCTGACTAGGTTAAAATAAAGGAGATTTTTTAATCCTTCTAATGAAAATTATGGGGTTTTAAAGCAATCTGGCTCTGTTTTCCCCACTTTTTAAGCAGTGGATTAATAGAGAAGTCTTGATATGGTTTGGAGATGAATGGAACATAAAGGGTTAAACATTTAGGATAGTTTATCATTTTTAATTATGTACCAAAATCAAAGTGGCATTGGATCTCACACTGATAACCTTTCTTTGCAGGAGCCCACAGGTCACTGCTCCCATTTCCAACTCAAAACAGGATTCAGTCCAAGCAAACAATTTCAGCTCAGGTTGTTATTGTTTATATAACCATTGCCCTTAAAAGGTTTTACAGCTTGAACAAATAACCCAAAATCGAAGCAAACTGAAGGGAAAACAGAAGTGTCAACCTCTGAAAGAGCTGAAGAGCTGCACCAGCTTTGAATTCAGGGTCCTGGTTCTCAGGTTTCCTCTGAAACTCTCAACAGCACAATGCCTGGGAGCGTTCCAGCAGCCAGATTTCCATTCATTCCATGATTTTAATGCCTGGAGGGACCTGGTACCTGACCACACCCAGAGCATGTCTGGGGGGACATCAGCAGCCCTGGCTGAGCTCTCCCACGTCAGAGCATTGCCAAGGAGAGAAGGGCCAGGACACAGGTGAGTCCCACAGGTGTTTTCTGCTGACCCAATCACAGCAGGGTACAACAAAATCCTGAATCCCAGTGAAATTTGATTTTACAGGTATTTACAGTCTGGGCTTCTACACCTGAACTTGGCAGCCCTGAGCTCTGTTGCTGCTGCTGAAGCACAGAAATAAGGTATTTTAGAAGGAGGTTGGTTTGTCTGACATCTTTCAGATGTTCTCATCAGGATTGTCTCCATCTTTCCAAGGCTGGAAGTGATTAAACTCCCAATGATGGATAAAAACCTGAGGTGACAAATTAACATCTGTAAGGGGGTTCTCCACAACCACAATCTGAAAGAGCACTTTTGACACAGCACCCACACCTTCCCCCGCTGTAAAGCACAGATGTGCTGCAGATCTTGCAGATCCTGCCCCGTGTTTGCCACGCTCACAGGGCCCTGAGGGAGAATCTCAAACAACATTGTCTTTTGCCCGTGTTTAAGCAAACAAATCCCACCCAGAAAGCCCAACAAAGAGGCTGTATAAGGGAGCAGTGCCCTCATTTTATGTGCAGAAGGATTGACGGCTCCAGTAAAGTCAGAGGATTATCTGAAGATGCAAACTGGGGTGCACTCTGATAACACTTCACTATTCACAGGCTGGCTCTTGGCAGGGAGTGTGCTTTGGGGGCCACAGCTGAAGAAAAATGTTAAATCCTGGGTTTTTATTGCAGGGCTCTTTTGCTGTCCAGGAATAGAGCAAGGCTTGAACAGCATGAAAGGTGGAGGTGGCTCGTTGGGCAGTGCTGAGTTTTGTTGTCTTGACCACAGCAAAAGTTCTCCACTTGTAGGACTGATTGGCTCTTTCTTGCTCCAAGGTCAGGGTGAATAAAACTCAGGGGACGTTGTTTTTGAAGTCTCACTCTGAAATTTATTATCCTTATCTATTACAAACTCACCAGATGTGAGCTCTCTCTAACAAGTTGTGAAAGTGAGCTAAAATGGTGTCTATTTAAGGCTGTTTAAGTCCTAATTATCCAATAAACAGTTGACATTTATATTATTTATGCTTCCAATCCAATTATGATCACCTGAAACTTGCAATGAGGTCTTCTTTCAGCCAATTACAGAAAACCACCCAGATTCTTGAAGAAGAAGAAAGAAGAAGGTGCAAAAAGACAACTGATCCACACCCAGAGTTCTCCATCTTTGAGAGATCCCAAATCTAAGTTTTTCACCCTGAGAGATCACACAGTACTATCCAAACTATCTAAACTACACATACCCTGCTTCAATTTTGGGAGCCTTTTCCAAGGCATCAGGTCAAATGAAGTGTTTAATTGAGGGTTGGCACCCTTCAATTCAGAAAGTTTTCAGCCTTCAGAGTTCCAACATCCACTGTGATTTTTTTTTCCCTGGAAATCACTGTGGTGGGTGGCACTGACACTCTTGCTGTGAAACTCATCCTGCTTATTCTTCATGTGATGCTTGACTCTGGGTCCAAATGGCTGCTCTAACACATAATCCCAGTGATGTGCTCTGGAATACTCTTGACCCAACTCAGGAAAGTTTTCCCCAAAGAGGAAATAGTTTCAACAGACATTTAGTTTTCAGCACTAACTGTAATTTCCCCAATTTCAGCAGGATTTAAGTAAACCAAAATTTAGACACTGTAACCTCCCCCAGCTTCAGCAGGATTTGAATAACCTGAAATCTAGACCAAGTCTGAAGTGATTTTCCCCTTGATTGTGGATAATTTCTTAAAGTGAAGCCTTAGCTGATTATAACTCCAAATTCAGAGATTCCTTGTTATCTTGGCATTGTCTAAAATTATAATTATTACTTTCTCACTTCTAAATAAACTGAAAGACTGAATTTCATCTTGGACTTTATTACAGGCTTGTATTTTGCAGTCATCCCTGATATTCACAATAACAGCAAGCCTTGGTTCGACCTGAGCATGGATAAATGGTAAAAGCAGAACATCTCTAGTTTTGTAAATTACATCTGCATGTCTGATGCTTTGTCCTGTGGCCTCCACCCTTTCTGCCGGAAAACTTTGATGGGAAGTGTGGAGCCTTGGTGCAGTGAGACTCCAGGGCCCCAGCATCGATCAGGTGTGCCTGGAACACACAAATAAACAAATGAAAATTGGTGAAGCTGCAGTTGAACAAGATGGGGATGACTCACAGCGGAG
Source organism: Horornis vulcanius (assembly GCA_013401035.1). Classification (NCBI taxonomy): domain Eukaryota; kingdom Metazoa; phylum Chordata; class Aves; order Passeriformes; family Scotocercidae; genus Horornis; species Horornis vulcanius. The sequence continues at coordinate 12,510 of VZUA01002649.1, read as the reverse complement.
CGAGTCCAGCCCACTCACCTCCCCAGACAGAGGGAGATGTGCCACAGCTGCCTAAATTCCCCCTCAGAGAACTATTCCCATTAAACAGGGGACAGACACTGTAAGTTTTCTAGCCCAGCTGCTCCTAGCACTGTTTTACACCTCCATCACCCCCAGTTTCTCCTGATAATCCTACTGGGAATGCCTGAAGGGAACTGGACCTTAGTGGGGCCACGCTTTAAAAATGTCTCACCTGCCTCCAAAAAACTGGCTGCCTGAGAGCAAAAACCTCCAAAAAACTGGCTGCCTGAGAGAAAAACCTTCAAAAAAACTATCTGCCTGAGAGCAAAAAACTCCAAAAAACTGGCTGCCTGAAAGAAAAATCTCCGAAAAATTGGCTGCCTGAAAGTAAAAAGAACCCATAAGCACATCCATGAGTGCTTAGTGGTGCCCTCAGTGCACCACTGGAATATTTTTCCCTTTAGCAGCTGCACACAGATAACCCAGTGAGTGCACAGGTGCCAGTCCCACCCTGCCTGGAGCTGTGGGGCAGGAGTGGTTGCTCTTTGCCATCCCCAGCCAAAGTTCACGTGTGTTGAGAGGACCCAGAGCACAACACTTCTCTCCATTAGTGCAGGTAATGTTTTGCTGGCCTACAGTGAGGATGCTTCATTTGCTTGCACAGACCTAGCACAAAACACAGATCATGTTTAACTGTTCATCTCCAAAGCTTATCAAGAGTTCTGTATTCATCCAATGTTTAAAAAGTGGAGAAAATAAAGCCAGATCACTTTAAAAATCCATAATTTTCATTAGAAGGATTAAAGAAACTCCTTTTTTGGGTTTTTTTTAACCTAATCAGGGTTCTATTAACAATCACATTGTGGAGACAACCTGAAGAATATTTACAGAGGCTAAGCCATAAAAAAGTGCACGAGGGCAGAGACACAAACATGAAAAGCAGCCCTGTTCAGAAGGGATTGCCAGCCAAGGGGTGAGCACAGAGGAGAAAACGCTGTAAAAACACTGAGGGCTGAGTGTAAATAGAGAGATAAGGCAGCATTCAGGGAGAAGATGAATGTTACAAATGCCAAGGGTCATATTTTCTGTTAAAACAAATAAAGCTTCGCTGTGAACTTCGCTGGGGCTGTGCCAAGCCTTTGATAGGTGAGGAGCGAGTTCAAGGCAGCACCTCGGAGGCAAAATCCAGTCCCAAACTCTCCTGTCCTTCAGAAAGGTCACTCACCTCTCTGTGAAATCCCTTTCAGAGGCACCAGGTAACACAGGAGGCACCAGCACAGAGCCTGCACCTCAGGAAAGCTCGACAAATTCAATTATCTGAGCTCAAAAGCACTGGAGCCTGATGCTTCACGTCCCTCAATTATTCCCTATGTTATGTCATCCCCTCGGATAATGTTTAGCTCTCCATGGAAAGCTTGACTTTATCCACCTGATTTTTTTTCTAGATGACTGCAGCAGCATCCACAGTTAAAAAAATCTCTTTTTTCCTTTGAAAAATCCAGTGCCAAACATCCCAGAGAGGCTCACAATTCACAGGAATCAGAGAAATGCCAGGCACTTCAGCTCCTTCACTTCCTTCTTTGATACAGGAAAAGAGGATGGGGCTTTTTGGGATATCGTTATGTGGTTACCCTTTGTATTGTCAGAAATTGATGGGAAGCATGGAAAATCAGTCATTGTCAATCCAGTTAAATCTAACACGATTTAGTCTGGATTAGGAGAGGGATTCCCTGTTTTGTACAGTTCAGTCTGGCAGACTGTGGGCATGAAACTGTCTTTTGCTTACAAAGAAAGAAGAGTTGTCAGGGAAAGGAGAAAAAAAAAAAAAGCCACATCAAAATTTTCTGGAAAAATTACATTTATGTGAGACAAATTCTTCCCAGACAGCATTAATTCAGGAGAATGTGCTGTCATTTCTTATTCCCCCCAAGAAACAGAGTTTTATTTTTCACGTGTGTTGAAAGGACCTAGAACATAACACTCCTCTCCATTAGTGGATGTAATGTTTTGCTGACATATAGTGAGGATGCTTCATTTGCTTGCACAGCTCTGTGCTGGAGGCAGCAGATATGTAAGGAATGCATCAGGCAAGGAAATCAAATGAGCAGCACAAAGCCTGGGATATTCATCAGCTCAGCCAAGAGAGATGAACTGCAGCAGCCAGAAAGGCTGGCTTTGAATCTGATTTGTAATAAGGAGGGCTGGAGGAAGAACTCCCAACCTTAATACCTGGTTGGATTCTTTCTCTCTGAGAGGTTATAGCTGGGTGGAAAGGGAAAAGCAGGGCTGCTCTCTTTGCTTCGTGCTAGGAGGATTCTGAAGAGCTGGAAACAAGGGATATCCCAGCTAAACAAACAGGAGGAAAATCAATAATCTTACAAGGAGTGCTCACTGGCTGCCAAAAGCAAAACCAGGCAGAGGCAGAAATTGATTCTTTACAGTGGCATTGGTTTGTTTGGTGTGTGAGAGATGAGCTCACAGGGGAGCCCTCAAACAGGCAGATACCTTCACACTAACCACACACAGAGCCTCTGACCTAATCTTTTTCCTGTGGAAACAGCCAGATTTCAGAGATGAATGATGGACAACCAGCAACTTTAAGGCTCAGGTGTTTTCCTACCAAGCTGGATAAAAATCCCTCGGTTTGGGGGAAAGAATGGGCATTATTCCCTTCTCCCTCTTCTCCATCACCATATCTGAGCCCTGGCCTTGTGATTTTTGTGTTGTTTTCCTGACTGAAGCCTGCAGGAACCTCAGCAGTGCTGGGATAATCTGGCATGGTCCAGGCATGGGGCAGGGCTGCCCAGCCCTGTGTGAGAGCACCTGGCTTGGACAGAGCTGAACAGGCCAAGGCTGCTGTCAGCTGAGATTGAAGACCTCCTTCTCTGCAGGCAAGAGAGGAAAGGAGGCAGCCTGAGCAGGCTGCTCAGTTCAGGAGAGGAATGGGAAATAAAAGAGAAGAACTCACAGAAACTCTTGTGACAGATAAATCCCAAAGAGTGTCCTGGTGTATGTCCAGTGCTTTGGATCTCAGCTGCACTTTTCACTTGGCTTAGAAAAGAGAATGTAGCAACTCAGCCCAGCAGGTGTGAAAAACGGGATCATGCTCCCCAGTGTGGCCAAAAATGCTTTGCTGAGCATTTTCTCTGTTATTCCACCTTCTTCCCAGCATCTGGCTCCCCAGAGATCAGAGCCACTGTCCCCAGGGCTCTTTGCATCCCTCAGGACTCCAGCAGCCGCAGAGCACAAACCTGGGTGGATCAGACAGATCCTCATTAACAGCACAAATTCAATGATCATGCTGGCATCTAAAATGTGGGCTTTCCTCTTCAATCCTTCCTGAAATGAATGAGGCAGTTCAGGCTTCTCCAAACTGTTCCAGCACACTCAGTCACATCCAGTGTCAGAGGTTCAGGAGGAATTTCTCCATGGTGAAGCCAAGGGTGAACAGAAGATCAGATCTTGGAGAACCATAGATTTATAGAATCTTGGCATTTTTAGCTTGGCAAAGACCTCTAAGATTGAGTCCAGCCATTAACCCAGCACTACCAAGTCCACCAACAAACCACATCCCTGAGTACCACCAGCAAGTCCAAGCAGACACCTTGGGAAGAGCCCTGAATTTTTTATTCACTGTTTATTGCACTTGTCAGTTTATACCGAGCCTCACAACATTTATGACAAAAATTAATGAGATTCTAGAAATTCCTCTTTCCATGAGGTCTTAAAAGCAGTTCATTATTTGAACAACAGAGATTCTCATCACCAGTCAGAAGAACCTGGGGCTGGTTCTGTGGACAGCAGCAGCCAATCCTCTCTGTGCAGAGCAGCTCCACGATGCATTTGGCCAGGCCGTGTAAAATGTTCCCTTTCCTTCCTCCTCCACAAAAGCATCAGGTGTGCCACATCCTCTAATGATAAGGTGGAGGCTTTATCTCCCTCTCCAGAGCATGTTTCAGCCCAAGCTTTTATTTAGCTTGTGTAATCTCTGGTGTCAAACACCGTGTTGGTTTCCCTGCTTCTTGTGCCTTCTGCTGCCAAAGGACTCTCAGCGAGGGTTAGAGAAGATAAAAATCTCTCAGCAGCGAGGGTAAAATGTTTCTTCACGACCTGGGACAGAACCTGCCTCTGCTGGACACTCTTTTTTAAAGAAATGTGGTTGCAGCCATGCTGAGAACTGTGCTGAGCAGCTTTCTGCCCTCACAACCCTGCCCTGGCCTCCTGGGCTCTGCGGAGCCCCAAGGAGAAAGGAAGGAGAGGAGCCCTGGTTCCCCTGTGCCTTTGGCACGTGGTGTGCCCTGGAGCAGTTTTACAGTGTTCCCAGTGTAAACAGCTCTGCTTTAATAATGCATGGTTTTCTACTCACCTGAATTCATTCCATCCCTGCCATCTCGAGTTTGGAGAAAGTCCTTGCTTGTTAGTTTGTTTGTATAGTTTTTTGTTGGTTTTTATTATTATTATTATTATTATTATTATTATTATTATTATTATTATTATTATTATTCCTGAGCCTGAAGACTTTTCTGCCCAAACGCAAGTAAGATTATTTTTTTTTAAATTATTTTCAAGAAAACTGTTTTATCCAAGCATTTTGTGAGAGGATAGTCCCCTGTGGATATGTAATAGTAATTGCAAAGCTTATTTTTTTTTCTGCTCCCAGTGGTTTTGATTGTGTGAAAATAAACGTTGAGTACTATGAAGCAATTAATCCTCAGCTCTCTTGGGAGTTGGGTAGGTAATTATTGCTATCTTTAGGTTACAGAGAGAGGTGAGCATCAGGAACTGGGTAATTTGCCCTTGTCCCAGAGATCAAGGACAAGATTCCAGCCTGCTTGTATCAGGCAGATCCTTTTAATTGAAATATCCCACTCCTGCTCTTCAGATATTTCATGTTCTGCACTGACACATCCACCTCTGCTGTCCTCACAGCTTTAGTCATTAAGCAGGTGGAGATTTCCAGGAAAAGTTCACTGGAAAAGTTTTGGGGACAGCTGGGGACAGAAAGAGAAGAAAGTCTGAGCTTTCAGCCTTGCTGGGTTGTGGTCAATTCACTTTAGATTTTCCCTAGGGCCACTCTGGTGTTTCCACCCAAGAAATAAGAGGCCTTAAACCACAGGAAAGCAGCAATTGTTTGTGCTTCATTTTGCAAATAATGAAGTCCTGTAGGTGGATGGAATCTGTCCTGTTTGCAAAACACCCCAGCCAGTGTTTGCCTGCCTCTAATCCCCAGTGCAAATAATGCACAGGAATTTATTTTGCAGCTTGTTTATGGGATGTGATGCTATTACTGTATTCAAATGAAGTCACACAGTGGAAAGCAGAACAGATGCATTGTGTTGGCTTTGGAGAGGAAGCTAAATGGGGAACGTAACCCCAAGGGCACAGAACAGCAAATCCAGCCTTCAGCAAACTGCTGCATGAATCAGCCCTCAAATATTGTCCTTCTAGACACCACTGCTGTTACTCTTTGTATTTCTGATTGCCAGAGGCACAGAGGGAAAAAAGAAACCAACATGGGCAGGAAACAGCAGTGGCTGCTTTTGTTTACCTCTGCCATTAGTGTCCACCAAAATTTCTTACATTTGTATGACATTTCCCCGAGCAGCTCTCAGAGAGATAAGGCGTTTTGTGAAGGGTGCCACAGCACAAATGTTAATTATCTTTGAGGAAGAGGGTTAAATAATGGTGATGAGGAAAGGCAGGCAGAGAGAGAAGGTGCAGCAGCCCAAGAGTGTGGTCACTGAGGTAACTGTGCTGCTGGTGATGTGAAGAGGAATTCAATCAAGGCTTTCTGGAATTGTTCACGACTGAGATTAGGGAAAAAATCACCTTCCAGGCTGCAATATCAACTTAATAGCTGGGAGCCTGTTCAACACCAAGCAGCTGCCACCCTCCAGCCTCACCTCACAGCCACGAAGATTAGGAAGGAGTTTTGCAGGGAGGTGTTGGATGGAATCACAGAGAGAGGAGCACCAAGCTCCCACCAGCAGGGAGAAATAGAAGCTGAACTGCAGCAGCTCAAAACAGAACCATGCTTTGGGGGAAATACATCTTGGAATGGTAACACCTGAGTAATTCTGCTTGATACCTGGGAATTCTCCTGTTCCCACCCACCCAAGGCAAAAATGAGGGTTTAAACCACGACCAGCTCTAGGCCAGGCCATAAAACCACAGTACACCAATGTTTTGAATTCTTCAGGCTCTCTCTGTTGTTTTAAAGTGGATACACAGGGATAAGAAGAAGGCAAAAAAAAGTTGCCAAAGGTATGGCACAGGCTCCAAGCACGGGGCTCCAGAGGGTTTGGGGTTTTTCAGCCTGCACTGACACGAAGCCTTTAGCCACAGGGAGAAGGGAATGTGATTTCACTGGTACTGGCAGTGTAAGATTTGGGGGCATGGGATGAAATCAGCACGAGGTGGTTTCAAATCAAACCAGCAGATTTCTCTCGATGCTGTGGAGTTCACTCGCTGCCCTGTAAGAAATTTTCAGATTTTTTAGAGAGTTCTCTGAATTTGGTGAAGAATTGATGAGAAAAACACGAGCTTGCCCCTCTTCTATCCTGCAGCTGGCCTCAGCAAGGAGTAACCACAGGATGGTGTCTGGAGGGAGGCAGATGTCCCACAGCCTGATGTTGTTTCAGTGAGGCACAGAAGGGTGGAGGATGACAAAAGTGTTTATTTTACCTGTTGCATTCACCATAAATTGGAACTGAAAGTAGCCAAACCCCTCATTAATACTCATTTGCATATTAACTTCCACACCCCTAAGGAAACAAATGAAGACACAACATGCCTCACATGCAAACTTCAGACAATAAACCCCCAGCTGTAACAATCAAAGGGGTGATTGTTCCACCCATTTGGCAAGGACAAAAATTATAATATAGAAAGGAAAGGAAAGGAAAGGAAAGGAAAGGAAAGGAAAGGAAAGGAAAGGAAAGGAAAGGAAAGGAAAGGAAAGGAAAGGAAAGGAAAGGAAAGGCAGCTCTGTTTGCTCAGTCAATGGACTGTGTCTCTCCTCCTCCATTGAAAGCAATCAGATTTATGGTGTTGAAAACAAACTATTTGTGAATGTGTGGAAGTTCTTGTTGAACAGGACCAGACTTGAGAGCTGAATAGGTTTTAATCAAGAATTAAATCCAGCTGCACCCAGCCCTTCTGATCCCTGAGGACCAACAGGATCACAAAAGGTTATTTTCTGCCAAATTTCCATACCCTCAACACAGCAAATCCCCAGGACACTCAGTGAGCTTGACCATGATCCAGCACAGTCCAGGGGGCAAAAGGTGCTTCAGCCCTTTCCTGTAAAATCACAAATCCTCCAGATTTACTCTCTGCAAAGAACCCAAAGAGCAGCACCTGCCAATACCTTGCTCCCCTCCTCTGTCCCCCCAAAATTTACCCTTAAAATGCTGCTTGAAAGCATTCAGGCTGCATTAATTAATGAAATCAGGAAACCCAGAATGGCTGTAATTAGTGGGGGGATGCAGTGACCAACTGATCAGCTCTGCCCCTGTCATTTTAGGATCTAAACTGAGCTTTATATGGCTTTGCTGGGTGTTCAAACCTCTGTATGACTAATTGAGGTAATTATCATCTTGTCCCTCTTTTTACACTGGCAATTATAGGCCATCATCAGGCCTATGAACAGAAACAAAGGAGAGGATTGGGATTTTTCATA
>VZUA01002641.1:14964-31828 GCA_013401035.1 Horornis vulcanius | reverse complement strand
TTTTTTTTTCCTTATTTAATGAGGACTTGTTGGTGTTCCAAAACACATTTCCTTCCATCAGGCCTCGCTCTAATTCCCCAATCAGGTCTAACATCTGTATCTGTCTCAGCAGCTGCATTCTTTCACTGGTGCACTAATGTACTAAAACAAATGCCCAAGATGTAGCTTAGTGGTTCTGGATCAATTTGAAAACCTATAATAGTGTCCTCCTTCTGGAATTATCCTGTTTACTAGTGCCTACAGTGATAATCTCTGAGTTATGGGTGTTTAGGGTAAGTAATGACAACTACTGTCTTTTTTTAAATTAATCACAAGATGGTGTTTCCTGAAGATACGCCAGTTTGCAGTCCTGGTGCCTGCATGTGAATTAATACACATGGCAGCCATCTAAATTTAACTGGTTACCTCTGCCAATTTTTTCTGGGCTTGTTCTTACACTATTCAGTTAATACATCACCTGAGATCTGCCAGCTTTTCTCCAAAACATCGATGTCCCTCAGATGCAGTAGGCGCTGCAGGGATGGAGGCAGAGAAGGAGGAAGTAAAGTAACCGTGGCCTGGCACAGCCATTGTCACAAGCTGCACCTTCAGCTCTTGCAGCCACACTGCAGTGCTGCTGCCCTTAAGGCTTGCTGCCCCAGCAGTCGCCTGGAGTCCATGGGCCAGCTCCATACAGACCTGTCTGCAGGCTGGGATACGCCATGGAAAACCATGCCTCACCTCAGCTGAATGCACTCTTGCCCTAATATCAGGAGTGGATCCAATTTTTGCATAGGTCATGTGACCTACCTGAGAGGCAAGGGAGACACCCTTCAGGGAATGAGCATCTCCCAACCAGAGACCCTTCACTGGGGGAAAAGGTCTTTCTGCTCCCCAGTCAACAGGACTGAGTGCCCTAAAACAGTTGAGGAGCTGCTTCACTGGCACTAGAAATCCTCCGGTCAGATAAGGCATTTTATCCACATTCCTATTAAACTTTTTCCTATGTAATAATTTACTATATATGTTTTTTATTGTTTTCAAACAACTCAGAGATGAGATTTCTTCTTTCTTCCTTGAGAGAATAGTCTAATCATTTCTACAAAGTTTGACTTCTGCTTTTTGACACAAATTATCCATTTCTGTTTAGATTCTTTCTTCAAGTCCTGTGTTCATATATTCAGTTTATTATTCTAAGATTTTTCTTTCCAGTACAAATATTTACCTATGTTTGGCCCCATCCTCCAAGATTACTCCCATATGTCCTTTAAGCTCATCAAAGCATTAAACACACACCTAATTCTGACCATATTTCTGAGATGATTTGCTCATATATGCATTTTAAATTGTGCTTAATTGAATTCAGCCCACTTTCACTACTTTTTAAAAATTATTATTTATCCTTTATTCATGTCCCACAATTATATTCACACTGGAAAACAGTATCCACATCTGAACCATTTTGATTATTGCAACTAAAGTCTACTTCCTTCCCATCTTTTGGTACTGATTAGTGCCACTGGGCATTGGTATTTACGCTCTGTTCCTCAAAAGCACGGAATTATGAGCATACCATTGTGGATTTTCATAGTATGTGTGAAATTAAGCAATTTGATTGCTTTTGATAGTCATTCCAGTATTTCATGGCAACAAGGTGTTTAACAGAATGTAGTCTCCAGAATGATTTGTTTCCCTGTTTTAGATTATAATTAAGTAAACTACATTTACTCTTGCTCTGTTCTTTTGCATTCACAGCTATCTGTGGCTGCTCAGAACTAATTAGCAGTCATGCAATAAATACATTTCCTAATTTCCTAGAAAATCTGGGATGGTTCTTATTTCTATAGCCTGCCATGGGCATAAGCGACTGCTTCTTGCTGCTTTCCTAACCTACTGTTTGACAATATTCCTTCCTGAAGATGTAAGGATACACACTAATTTTATTACTAAAATGTAATGGTAAAAATATAAATTATTTCTGAATAGTAGCACTTACTGGGTAGCTCTCTCATTCTGCTTTCCCCTAATCCCAAACAGATTTGCTTTATTTGCCCCAACATTATGCTATCCCTGTAGTATTTGACTCTTCCTAAGCCATGTGAGCAAGCAGAGTCTGCAGCTCTGCTGATCTCACTTTATTCCCAAATCTTCTCAGTGGCCATTGCAACAAGGCAAAAGATAATTATTGTGTTGAGTGAGATTCCAAAAAGGCACAGAGCCTGTTCCTGTTTGGGTGCCTCTGCCTTTTCTTTTGGCGCAGCTGTGGGTGCAGAAACAGGAAGACAGGAGAGGGTTTTTAATTGCAACTAGGCTATACAGACTTTACTATTTGCCTCTTTCAGCAAAGCGAGTTCATTAAAACCAGCTTGTGAGTCCCAACAGTGGGACCAGAATGCTGGGGATGATGCTTAGTGTTTCTCAGCAGCTGCTTACCCAGCTCATGGTCTAATTGCATCCTGTTCCTTCCCACAGCTCCACTCTGACATGGACAGGGGAGATGGTTCGATCAAATACATCCTCTCAGGAGAGGGAGCTGGCATTGTGTTCACAATTGACGATACGACAGGGGACATTCATGCCATTCAGCGGCTGGACCGGGAAGAGAGGTCACAGTACACCCTCAGAGCGCAGGCTCTGGACAGGCGGACGGGCCGGCCGATGGAACCAGAGTCAGAGTTTATCATCAAAATCCAAGACATCAACGACAATGAACCCAAGTTCCTGGATGGACCTTACGTAGCCTCTGTTCCAGAAATGTCACCTGTGGGTAAGACAGATTTTGTGGAGTCTCTTTGGCTTATAAGCAAATTGGAGATGGTCACCAAAACACAAATTCCCTGACTCCTTGATCTCAGCTTCTGCCCCTTGCTCAGGAGCTGCAGGACAGAGGAGCTTATTCTGGGGTGTCTGCTTGCTGTAGAAAAGAGACAACAGAATTTACATCAGCATCAGCTCCTCTGAAAGAAAACGTTCCAAAGGAAGCCTGAGAGCTGAAAAAAGGTGTAATTCAAACATGCCATGTTTAGACAATTTGTGGTAACATAGTGCCCCTTCTCCTCTGACATCAGATGGCAGAAATAATAACGTCCATTAGACAGCCATTACCATCCCAAAAATGACCCAGCCTTAGCAACCTAATCAAGTTCATGCTGAGAGCTCAGCTGCTGTCCAGGAGCCCTTGAAAACACGGAGGCCTGAAAACAATCATTAGCTCCTTCTAAGTCGTGTAATCCTACACTAAACAAAGTTCAGTGAACCCTGAGATTCTGGTACTATTTGCCCTCCACTTTTACAGAATGGGATCATGTTGAAGACGCTCCTGTTATTGCAATGCAGAAGACAAACAGCAGCCTTCCTATCTTCCAACCCTGACACAAGTCAAGAGAAATAATTTCCACATAAGAAATCAAATAATCACATAAAATATTCTTTTTCTGAACTTTTTTCTTTTGAGTTGTCTTTATTTGCTTATTGCTTTTTGGCTCCGTGACATCACTGCAGAGAAAATAATACCATAAAAATTTCATGTCCTGAACTTAGAGATATGCTTCAACTTCTCATTCTTCAATATTATGTTGACATAAAGCTAGAGAGAGGCATCAAATACAGAAGTTCCAGTCAGAAACAATGTTTCTTAATGGTAATGGCTAGCTTGAATTCAGATTTATCTTCATGTGCTTATATAGTAACAACAGATTTGTTTGTAACACAAAACATTATGTAGAAGGCTGGATACATTCATAAAGGCATTGTTTGACATTTTAAGGAGTCAAAACCCACACATATTTCAGTTGTGCCTCACCTTCTCCTTATTCTTGATAAATTACATCACCTGCAAGCCATTACTAGCTTCAGAGGAAGCAGACCTTGAAAACCAATTGAAAAAAGTAATATATATGCCTCTGTACGGGTTGCAAAGGCACTTCAGCAGTGCATAATCTCTAGGCCATGCAATGTAAACTGCAGTCCCTCAGAGAGGTTTTCTTAGAGATACATCCCTTCATGCTCGCTGTGTACAATCTCTGTCCCTCAGTCAACTTACAGCATCAATGGGCCTGCCGCAACAGTCCATGATTTATGTCAGCAGAGCTATGGAACTTTTTTGAGCTGCCTCCTAATAACATTTAAAATCAAGACAAGGGGGAAAGAAACAAGCAGTGTATAATTACCATCTCTCTGCCAACCATAGCAAAGTACTGTTAGTTCAGCAATTCTGTAAGTGTGGTCCACAGAGTACTTGCTCTTTTATATCTTCTTATAGAAGCATGATGAATTAATACCTATTAATTCCTTTAGTGCTAATGAGATACAAGTATGAACAATAAGTACAAGCACTACGAGCATCAAGTGAAAAAGTTCGGTGTGGGAAAGCTCTTGTTAGGCATTTCAATTTGCTTTGAACTGTGTACTTTTCCTGCCAGCTCTTTATCCCACAAGGTCTTACCTTGATGGTTTTTTTGTCAGGCACCTCTGTTATCCAGGTGACAGCGACAGATGCTGATGACCCAACCTATGGGAACAGCGCGAGAGTCGTATACAGTATTCTCCAAGGACAGCCGTATTTCTCTGTGGACTCCCGGACAGGTATGTTATTTCATCAGGGAATGAGCCGGTGTGAAAACCAAAAGAAAAAGTTGCAAGCAGAAAGAAAGGGCAGTGCATCATAGCTGTGGTCAGAGAAATGTGATTTTGTGGCTTGGAGCCAAGACAGAGCAGCACTGTTCAAGGGGTAAAGTAATGCTGTGGCAGTGAGCTCCAGAAGAAGAACGTGCTTTTTCCAGTGATATATTCCTCTGAGTGACCATATTCTGCAACTCAGCATCTGGATGGGTTTGGTGCTGTAAATACTCTTGCTGGCTTCTATCACTGAAAAATTATCTTCAAAAGATCTAGTTGATAACAAGGCTTAGGGGGAAAAAAGAAAATCTATGAATCAGCCAGGGCTGGAAAGTGCAAGCTAAAGGATGCAGTTATCTGGAGTAGTTATACCTAAGGGTGCTCTTGTTAATAACCTTACATTTATCTATAGGACACCCTCTCTGTTTCACTTGCTTTCTCTCTCTCTTTTCTCTATACATCCAGGGTTTATATTCCAAAGTGGAACCTGACAGATTTTGACAGCTTCTAAAGGGCATCTGTAGTGCTAAGATCAGAAACTCATGAGACAATAGTCAATGCAGAGCCCTAGGGGACAACATAGGAAAGACACTGAATAAACTTCTAAAGTTAGCAGTTTAGAGGGTAGGTGCTCTAGCCAAAGACAAACTTGTATGTGGCATGTTATTTTCTCAGCTTTGTTTATATTTACAATATAAATAAACTATTAATGCTCCTTTTGTAATCAGGTATCAACCACAGACAAGGGCATAATCATAGATTTGCTGAATACCAAATTATTTCTAAGAAAGCAAAGGATCAATATTCAGGGTCAGACCCAATACAGATTTAACCACTAGAATGCAGCTTATACAGAAGACAGGCCGTTAAGTCCAAAATCATCTACTTTATCAGTATTTAACCCAGAAATGGTATTTTTCTCCTCTCATTAACTTCCCAGTCACTTACACCTGTATCTCTAGACAGGCTCAGAGATGCCTCAGCCTTTAGCTACCTCAGTCAGCAACTGGACTCCCAGTTTATTTAGGGTAAGCACTGTTGTGAGCCAGAAGCCTTTTCCCTATCACAAGCACAGGACTGTAATCAGCTTCACCTGTGCAAGCTCACCTGTGGGATTTGGCTGCTCACAAAATGCAATTGCAGCGCTGACGTTCTTCTAAAAACAGAGCTAGAGCGTAAGTGACCAACAGCTCCTTTGTATTGATAGACAGTGATTTAAATACCCAATAGTGGACAACTGATTTCAGTACAGTCCTCTAGCAGCATTTGGAGTCCTTACCATTTATCTCCCAACACAGCCTCTTAGTTCCAGAGGTGTCCTCCTATTCCTATTCTGTCACTGTCCTCACAGGTGCTGAACGAGTGTCTATGTGAAAACACAACTTCAAAGGAAAGTTGAGAGCCTCCTCTTCCCTTTTTCCAGAATACTTTTACAGTCTGACCACAATCATATTCCCCTAGAAGATAAAAGAGCTCTCCAACTTCCTAAGAAACCATCTGGCTGTTATAGAAAAGAAAGGACATCACCTCTGCTCTTCACTGTTTTCTTAAAAGCACAAACCTCACTCAGTTTAGTAAAAGAAATTGTTCCAGTACATTTCTTTGGGATACCTGAGGATCTCAACCTTTCCCATAGCCTTTCCTATAGCCCTAAGGATGGGGTTTATGATGTTCACCATCCTTAGCATTTCATTGCTGACTGACTGTGTGCAGCAACATCAGATGATCCCTGCTCTGTATTGCTGCACCTCTGGGCACCTGATCTGGCTCTAAGTCTTGGTGTCCTGGACTGGCCCTCCTCTAGGCACCAGAGGCTCCAAAGATAGGCATGGCAGAGCCTGGGGTTTAGGCATTGATGTCTTTTTTTAGGTCAAACCAAGAGTGGAAATTCCCAACAAAGTGTTCATATATGGAGAAAATACTTCCCAAAATGCTAAGTATTTTCATGTTTTATTTATATATCCATGAGAGCCGAGGAAATACAGCACTTCACAGGAGGCACTCAGTTTTGCAGGATGGGACTCTGAGGGACTCCACACAGGAAGATTAAAATAGCACACTGCGAGTTGTTCCATACTGGTCACTATTTCTTCCCTTCACACACAGTGATAATCGCCAACGCAATATCTTTTTACTGCTTTTTTATTAAACGCATACATTGTCTTCCTGCTAAAAATAAAGACTAAATGCAGATCAATCAAGTTAATAGCGTGCTGATGTGCAAGTACTGCGTGTTGAACCGTGCGACTGGGATGGTGCCTGGCGCTGACACACTTGCCCTCACCCCGAAGGGCATCACAAACGTGTCGCTAGGAAGAAATAATCCCATGGCAGCGCATCTCCGGGCTGCGCTGCCGGCTGCCCGATGGAGGTGCTGGAGGCGTGAGGGCTGGAGGGCTGAAGGGCTGGAGGGAGGACAGCCGGGAGACGCGGAGCGGTGCGGGGACAGCGGGAGCGCCTGGCAGCCCCGCGGCGCCCGCAGCGCTGCCCGGGCCGGCGCTCGCAGCTCCATAAGAGAAGTGCTGCTGCCACCTCATGTCCTCTCGCAGTAGTGTTACCCCGAAGGGAAGGGACAAGGGATGCCCTGCGGTGTCGGGAGCAGGGCGGCCCCTGCGGAGCGGGCGCGGTGGGGTCTTCCCACATTCTGCGCTCGCAGCCCCAGCCTGGCACCCGAAGGACACGAGCCAAGCCGGGTGGTCTCTAGGTACGCGTGTTCAGGAACGCTCTGGAAAACTTGTCTTGATCTTTTAGCAAAGCACATCACTCCCAGCTTCTGTGCAGAGGTAGTCATCCTGAGCAGGGTCTTCATTCGAGGTAGCGCACTGTTTCCGAAAAGCTTTTCCTTGGAAGGCAACATTTTAATTTTGAACAGGCAGCCTGTCCCAGAGCTGATGCATTTTAATTGACTTGTTTAAAATTCACACCTTCTGTTAACCTAGATTCCACTTGGGTGAGTTTTACTCTGCCAGGAAAGGTGGGACTCGGTGCAGAGCCTGGTCTCATTCTTGGCACAGGGAATAGGACACAGGAGCAAGAGCCCTCCACCCACATTGTGTATTCTCTAACTGCCATTTTCTTTTGTTCCCCAAACGCCTTTCCACCCTCAATCTCAGGCTTAATTAGAACAGCTCTAATGAACATGGACCGAGAAGCAAAAGAATATTACGAAGTGATTATCCAGGCCAAGGATATGGGTGGACAGCTGGGAGGATTAGCTGGAACAACCACAGTCAACATCACTCTCTCTGATGTCAATGACAATCCACCCAGATTTCCACAGAGTGAGTACCCGTGGTGCCACGACAGGCAAAAAGGGGTGGCTGAGTTTTATGTCTGTTGTTTGCTCTCATGACAGCCAGTTTCAAACTCAGGATAGTGACAACTAGAGACGGGCAGAATTCCAGATTGAACATGGAACTCTCCTTCAGAAAAATACCAAAAGGAATTATTCAACACCTTGCCTTTCAGAAGAAGTTTCTGACCTCCAAAATTATCACAAAAAAACCCACTTTTTTTTAAAGAATGGGAAGTTAATTTACAAAAAAAGGCAGGAAGGAGAACTTTTGTGTTTAGACTGCTTATGGCCATTGCCTTTGGCTACTAATTGCTGCTCTGATTGTCTTTTCATCCTATCTCCAGAGGATGTCTCTCAAATCAGGGACATGTGGTGGTGCTGGAAGTTGAAAGATAATTCATTCAACACTCCAGCAGGCCACAGCAGGGGAGTGTCTGGGAGCTGTGCTGCCAGTATGGAGTGGGTTGTCATACAGGCTGTCGTCCAGGAAAGGTTCATTTAAACCTTGGCAATATACAGTTAAACCCTGAGATATGTAACATCCATACTTAATGGATGCAAAAATAGGCAACTCCACGCCTATCAGAAACATTTTTTGTATTTACAAAAGTGAACTTCAAAACCAGATTTGCAATATTTTTCACTTTGTTTATAAGATTTTTTTTATCACATAATTCTATATTGCTGTTAAAAATTCGAAAGAAGCTTTTCAGGTTTGACTGGACTAAACTTTTCAAGGGATGTAATTTGGAATTTTTAGAGAAAACTAAATCAATTTCAAGTCATTTTGGTTTTGATGTTTTTCTCATTTAGTTGAGTAACACAAACTCCCGCAGTTCTTTTTGTTGGTATTCTTTTTCTACATCTGTTTCTGCATGTTGCACTGCTAAATTAAAGTGTTCCTCTAACATCAGCAAGAAATCTCAACTTCCACCTTTCTTCTTCTGTTGGAGAAACTCCTTGAGCACACAATTGCCAACTGTGTTTTGAAAGCGGCACAAATTGTAACTGATATCAACTCTTGATTAAGAAAATTTATGATTCATCAAACCTCATCCTTGGTGTTATTCTGCCTTGTAAAGCTTAGTAGGTGGTGCAATCAACAGAGGGGGTGCAGCAAGGAAGGTTTGAAAGTAAACATGATGCCAGAGAGGTATTTCAGGCACATCATTTATATTTTCAAAATACACTTTTAAAATAGCAGGTTGTTCTTTTCCCAGTCTTGCTGCTAAGCAAATTAGCAAAGCAACAAATGTGCTCAAGACAGTATTTGTAGGGAGAGGCAATTCATTTTAATAGAGTAACTGGTAAATTTGAAAGAAACAGGCAAGCTCCTGAGCTTTCTTCAGGGCTGAAAAGAAGTTTGTAGGGACTTGAGAAAGGATTTGTGGTGCTCAAAACTTATGTTTATTCCTGCTGTACAAGCTGATCTAATAAAAATATGCCTGTCCTATTAAATCTGTTCCATATTCTGCTTTATATCATGGCTGGAACAGCACTGGTGTTAATTGCCCTATTTTTCTAGTTGAAGTTCCTATCTTCAGGTGTACTGTTTTTAAAAAAACCCATTCAACAAACCTGTTGCTATAACTAACACCTAAATAAAACTTTCCCAGGAAATGTAGCTGGGCCGTGGCTTTTTAAAGGAAATCCCACGGATGTCACAGCTTTGGGACAGGTACTACAAACTCTCTGCAGGCCATGCAGTGTTTTGGCCTCCCTGATCCACTCTTTGCATTGCTTTGCAGTTTTTTTGGTTCCTCTTCACAGCCTGTTTTTTTCTCCTCTTCCCCCCTGTTCTGCTTGTGGCAGAGCATTATCAGATGAGTGTCCTGGAGTCTGCTCCCATCAGCTCCACCGTGGGCCGTGTGGTTGCTAAAGACCTGGATGAAGGCATTAATGCAGAGATGAAATACAGCCTTGTGGATGGAGATGGACTGGATGTCTTTGATATTAACACTGATCCTAATTACCAAGTTGGCATCATCACTGTGAGAAAGGTAAAAAAGCATCCTTTTATGTAAATTTTTATGGCTAACAGTCCTGGTTACATTTTATGTGTGGAATATTCCCTTACGCCTGCAGTAACTTGGTTCCCATTACGTGACAGTAGCCCCTTTCCAGCTGTAAAACACAATTTCTTTAACATTTATTGCTAAAATATGAAAGCAGACTGCATTCCTAGGAACAACTTCTATAAAGTGGGAACAGCATTAGCATAAACATGTCTTTTCCCACCAAAGGAATGCTCTGATTCCCTATTTATCTATTTAAATATTCTCTGTAGCTTAATTATCCTACAATGCAAGAAATTAGATCAATATTTGCAGTTGAACTGTACATATTTTTCACTCGGGTGTTCCACAAACAATAATAAAGCATGCCTTGGAATTATTTATAAACCAATAAGACCCAGGCAGTGTTGTTGTTTTTTTTAATTGCTGCTTGAAGATCCATAAATGCTAATTAGGCTAGAGGAAGCTGTCTCTAAAATGGCAGCTGTGAAACTGCTGGTACTCTGTACCACAGGCTATGCAGGAAGGCATTGAGCATTTTGCTTAGGCTCCCTGCTACAGGATATTTATTCTACAATCTTACATAAATGTTAGAAGTTCAACTCTGTTTCTAGGTTATGAAATTGTAACCATATTTCTGCCTAAGCATATCTAGTGTACTAATAAGGAAGTATCGTTTCCATTTAAATGGCCTGGGATTAAATTGTGCACTAAAATGGAACAATACAGAGGAGAGCTTTGACCTTGCAAGCATCTATGCCCTACAGCAAAGCATTTAAGCATGTATTTATGGTCACCTTTCCTTGGCTCTTTTTTATTTTTGTGCATATTAGTCCCTAAAGTTAAGCATATCTTCTGGAATGAAATATATGTTGAATGCAAACTCATGTAATTTTCCACTCATTTATCAATGAAAGAAAATAGTTTCTTTGGAATAAATGTGTCAATAAGCTTGACCTTTGTTATTATGAATACAGTTTTGCTACGTGGTCACGTATGTCTGGAGGGGTTATAAAATGTATGGTATCTATCATACCAGATATGTACTGGCATCAGGTACGTATTGCTCAATCCACCTACTGTACATAAACATTTGTAATATTTTATGCACGTCTCTAGCTTTATGCAATGCTGTGATTATCAATAGCCAAATACTGGGAAAGTTGTCCTTTGAGTCCACTCAAGGAACAAAAACAAAAAGAAAAATTTGACGGGTGTTGATACAAAAGGTTATCAAAATGGGGAAGAGGGGAGACAGAATTTCTAAACTAAGACTGAAATCTTATTTAAAAGTAAGCAAAACTTTCCTTTTAATTTTTCTTGACAGATTTCCCAAGCAAAATAATTAACACTTCTAACACAGGCATCAGAAAGCCAGAATTTACTGTTACTGACTGTTGCTTGTGGTGTTGTGACTACTTATCACAGCCTACTAATCCCATAAAATGTTGAGCACCTCTTGAAGATTTACAGTTCCTTCCAAGCTCCATGCCTGGGAGACTGATGTTCACCCTACCTTCTTCTTCTCCCTGTTGCACTGCCCATGGAAGGCAGGGTGGTGGGTTACCCAGCCAGCACAGCACACTAGAGAGCCCTGTCCTGTCCTGCCTCCCTCCCCTGAAGATGTCTGACCAATCACTTTCTCACAGTGGGTCTTGCTAAATTTCCCCCTGCATGGTGCCACCTCTCAGTGCCTGTGGCAGCACTGGCAGAAGGAGGACAAGGACTAGGACAAGAACAAAGACAAGAACAAGGAGCACTTTCCACAGGCTGCCTCTCCTCTTGGCTGTGTTTTGCAGCATGCTAAGTTCACAGGAGAAGGAAACTTGCCTGCCCTCCCCATGGGACCAGCATTGGGAAGAGGTTTGAATGCACCCATAGGAGACAAATCTGATGAGGGGGACAGTAGTGTTGAGGCATTAGCACAGGAGAAAAAGGGGAGGGAAAGTCATCTTTGACAATGAAGGCAAGCAGGAGTATCAAAAATGTGATGGTCTAGCACACTTGTCTGATTTTTTCTCATTTTTCTAACTTGATCTAGGTGATTATGTGTTTTAATCATGTAATTGGGTTTTATAGCTGTTAAGAGTGTCCGTGATTTAACTGCTTTTTTTTTATAATTTAGCTTTTTAATGTACATGCAGTGTTTCTCATGCAGTTTTGTTCATGTGGGAAACAATTAAATATTATGGTGTCTTTCTTAGTATATGCTTAGGCACCTTTGCATTGCACTTTCCTTGCCAGATGGAAAATAAGTGTTGCTTGGTTCTGTGAATATCTTACTGCTGTTTTCACAGTGCATAAATATGCAGCTGGTAGACAATAATGACTCTGCAGCCAGGGATACTATGTTTGTAGACCTCACCAAACCCTTGCTGACAAGCACTATGCCTGCAGTAGTCGCTGATGTGCCAGGTGGAACTAAAGGGAGCAGGAGCAAGTTTCAGATCACCTGTTGGTAGCTGCTGCCACAGACTGCACAGTTTGTACTGCCTCACTCACTGCACGGCATTTCCAGAAATACTGGACCATCACGTCCCCAGCACAAGAAACCAGTTCCCATTCCAGTCTTCATTCCTCACTCTCATGTACTAAATGCTGAGAGATTCTCAGTTTCATCCTTTCAAGAACGCCAGTCTTAAGTCAGGCATTCCTGTGCAGGAGATCAGTACTGGTATCTTACTGTGAAAGCATGAGCTCTGATATGTCACTGCAACATTTCCACTTCTGAAGAGGGAAGCTGTTGTGGCAGCAGACAAGTACTGAAGACTTGATTGAATTCAGGAGGTGTTTTGAGGCCCATAGTATACACTGCTGCCATGCTTGAGCATGGAAATCTTCTGCTGATGATGCTTAAACTAATGCAAACTTCATGGCTGCAGAACCAGCCAGCTGCCCCACTGAGCATGGCAGGAAAGAAATGGGTTATGACTGGCAAAGGAGAACTTTACTGCCACAGTAATGATCTTTGCACCTTTGACTTCCAATTGCTCTGGCATCCTCCTTCTCTTTTATTTTCCTGCTCATCTCCATGTGTCAGTCTGGTAGTTGGTCTTCAAATAGAAAGAGCTGAATAGAAGAAGCAAAGGGGTTGGATGGAAACCAGCAACATCTTACTGCAGTCTAAATTAACTGCTGCTGTGTGTGATAATTCCACACATGAGGCTCAAATCCTTATGTCCAAATAAAGCCACTCTTTTTGAAAACTATTCAAATAGCCAAGAGGGGTATGTCCCACTGGGTGACCCTGAGATTAACCATTTCTTTCCTGATACAAAGTTTTTCTTGCTCAGAATCTGTGCAAGCTAAGGGAATTCAGCTCTGCTGGTTTTCAGCATCAGACCTCCCCAGATTATTCAAGTAAAGGATTGTGACCATTTAACCCCAGCTCAATTGCTTGCAACTTCTGACTGCAACTTGAGAAGTGTGACTGTATCCTCTGTGAGCTGTACTTCATCTGGTGACTTTTTTTTTTGTATTTTGGACTGATCCTTCCATACTGTTATTCTGGTTTGTCAAATCCTTACAGTTATCTCTGACCAAGACTGGTAAGTAGCACATTAAATATGGAATTTTTCATTCAGTTCTAAGAAGGTTTTGGAGACACCTTACTTTCTTCAAGGATCTGTGAATAGAAGATGGAAGGGAGATGAAAAATTTATTTATTATGAGTTTCAGTGTCAGCATTAGTTACTTCTATATCCATCTATACCAAATAAGTAGTTTTATCTAGACAGGAAATCAAATTTGTGTAACTACTAACAGAGGAAGCTGCCCCCCTTTATCCATTGTCTCAGGAAGGAAAGAAAAAGGAGAAAAGAAAAGGGAAAAGGGAAAAGGGAAACAGGAAGAGGGAAAATGAGACCATTCTCACTCCCTGCTTCAAATAATACTTGGGTAGTTTATATTTCACATTTCATATGAAGTGAAAGATTTCCCACAGGAAGATATCAGGGATACTTTATAATTAAACTGCTTTGGAATTAAACTGTTCTCTAGGCAGGGAGCAGATTCAAATCCAACACTCATCATACCTGGATGGTGAACCCATGTTTAAGATACTTATGGAAAGGAGGAGGTGAAAAAACCTCACTTCTAGGAAGGATGGATTACAGATAAAAACTGGAACAAGAACTTGCAAGAGAGGCTGACCATGTTCCTTGCTCCCATTGGAGCCCTTTTTCAGTTTGGCAGATAGGGGTCTTGGAGACAAGACTCCAGTGTCCTCAGGGAAAAAAAGATGTTAACTGGGACCTCTACCTCCTGTGTGAGCATCCTTGTTCCTGCCACTGGGCCCATTTTTGAGGAACCAACTATCTTAACTTATTTTCAGGTTCTGTCTGTTTCTTCATGTATTTTCCACAAAGCGGCATAAAACAGATTGTGTGAATTACAATGCAATGGTGTGGTGGCTGCTTGTATTTTCATTTTAGCAAGAAGAATGAAAGAAAATGCATTTTGAAGTGATCTGTAAGTATTTCTCCTGGCCTTTTCAGCTCAACTATTAAATAAAAGATAGAAAAAGTATACAGGGCCATTTCTAATACTACTGTCTTTGCTTTTGCTGTATCTGCAAATATTTGTCTTTGTTGCACTTGAAATTAAAAGTAATATTTATATGGCTCGCTGTGCCTGATGGTAGATGCTTTTTTTTCCCTCAGCCTTTAAGTTTTGAGANACCTTGAAAGTAGAGGGTGCCAACCCTCACCTGGAAATGCGGTTCCTGAACCTGGGTCCCTTCCGTGACACCACCACTGTCCACATCAGTGTGGAGGATGTGGATGAGCCTCCTGTGTTTGAGCCCAGCATCTACTTTGTGGAAGTGCCTGAGGATGTGGAGATTGGGACCACCATACAGATCATTTCTGCCAAGGACCCAGACGTGACCAACAACTCCATCAGGTCTGTCCTCTCTGTGTGTTGCTCCTTAGTACATCTGGTTGGTGGGGCAGTGATGGGTGAGGGTCACTCTCTCTATTTACAGCCAGTAGTAGTCATCAGTGGGTTTAGCAAATCAGACCTCACACACTGAGGGGGCTCTGTTAAAGCAATGCAGGATCTCCTCCTGCTCTGTGGTGTGGAGGACATCCCCAGCAAGCCTTGCAATGAGCCGGTCAGGCATGTCCTGATCATGTATGTTAAAAACAAACCTCAGAATCTTGCCTTTCCTGGCACAAAACCTGGCTGCATTGCTGAGAACCCACTGCCATCCTGATGACAAGGTGATCAACTTGCTTCTCCTTTTCTCCCCCTTCTCTTTCAAAGCTTGCCCTTGTCAACAAGCTCAAACACACAGCTACTTTTGGAGTAGATTGAATGCATGCTAATAAATATTCAAGAACTGCCGAATTATCTAGTGTTTGGTCAAAGATGTAGAGCTACATACTCCCATAAGGCAGTAAGAAAGGTAAAGGTGTATTTACAGCCGTGGGAGCTTCATAGCTGCTGCTCAGCAAGGAGCCAAAGGAGCAGATTTGTGTGATCACAGCACTGTTTTCCATAGTGGCTGCCAGCCACTGCCAGCCCCATTTATCAGAGGAGGCTGTTCTTCTCCAAGGCCAGCACAGACATTTTCACTACCTGCAGAAGCAACTAGCACATTGATTATCCCAGCAGGTCGGCTGCTCCTCTCATCTGAGAGTTTTGGGTGTTGAGCTGCTGTTTGACTACCCATGCATTGGTCCAGCTTCTGAGATGCCTGTGTTCAGGATCAGTCCTGGGAAATACAGGAGGGAGTGGAAACATTGAGTATTAGGATTTTTTTGAAGAAAGTAAAATCTAAGTGAGCAATTCTGTGGGCTTCAGCCAGATCTAAGCAGACACAAAGCCTGTTCTTCTTAATAGCATTGCACTCCGTGTTGCTGGTCTAATTATTTTTTCATCTCTGCTACTTTAATGTACCTATCTTTTCTGCCTACATTATAAGGTTATCATATTTCTCATGACATTGCCAATTCCTCAGTAAAACTATTATTCTGTCTGCATCACAATTTCATTACCCTAAACTTTTTTCCACTCACATCCTATTTTGCTGATTACTGTCAGGCATCATCCAAACCCTGCAATGCAAACAGCTCTCTGCTAATCTGCTTAAAATAGTATAAGAATAATTCTGAGGACTATCAGAGGGTAGAATTGATCATTGTTATTTTTAATGAGTTTTTTCTTAGTTTTTTTCAGAGCTTTGCAGTGACTGCCCTTGATGAGCAGCACTCTATAAAGCACAGAATCCATCAACAAAGATACATTAAAAAAAAAAAAAAAGAAGTTGTGAATATGCACAGACTTTTGTAACTCTGTTCCTTGACAACTTCCTTCCTCTTTTCTCTCTACCCTCCTCCTTTTCCACTGCCCTTTCTTCCCTCATTCCTTCCCTCCTTTTCCTCCATGTTGAGGTAAAGAAACAGGTGAAAAAAAGTAAGAATAAATACTATTTGTAATGCAATCTAAAATACAGATACTAAGAATAAGTTCTTGCCTCTTTTATGGTCTTCTCCATCCTTCCAACTCAGCGCAGTATCAGTCTGGCAATGATTTAAGCTTGCACAGAATTCACTTTACACAGGGCAAGGCAAGATAAGAAAGAAAATAATCCCAGATACATAATATGTTGCACAAGTTGAAATCCATCTGAAATTTAAACTGTGATCTGGCTCAAATCCTCGTATTCCTGGCTGGCTCACATCCAATACCTGGCTCCCACACTGTGAAATTCTGATGGCTGGAAATATACCATGATTGTTGTTAAATCATTCAGAAAGATTATCTAAATAGTACAGTGTAAACAGGTGTGCAGGAGCAGGTACTATTAACTAGAGAACTTTGCTGGATAATCTAGAAAAAGATCCACCTGTGCCTCTTGACACTGGTGCTTAATTCTGAACCACTAATCACAAGGATATATTCAATTTCAGATACTTGTTGGCCTTAAAACGTCAGCGAGAAATTATTTTTATAG
>VZUA01002639.1:13561-29976 GCA_013401035.1 Horornis vulcanius | reverse complement strand
TGTGCTTAGGATATTTAGGAAAGTTATTTGAGTAACTATGGATTTCTTCATAACCTTTTCTACCTTGTGGCCTTATTCCAAATCAGAACAGAGGCAGGCATGCAGAGAGGCTGCTCTCCAGCCTCTCCTGAAGCTCAAGATATCCTCAAACCTAAAGGAAACAGAAAAGACGAAGCAGAACTTAAGAAGAGACTATGTAAAGAAGAAACAACCACCAGAATTCTCAAAAATAATCAAACTATTTGAATAAAAAGAAAATAAATTATGAAAGGAAGGGAAAAAAAACAAGCAAATTTTACACATATTTCAGCTCATTATCTTTCAATCCAATATCTTCTCAGCTGAACGACCATGAAAAATAAGATTATTCTTTTAAATTTTCTCACTGTCTTTCCAGGTAGATGTCAAATAATTCCCCCAGCTCACATACGGGTCAAGGCAAGGCAGAAGAGGGGAGGAAGACCCTAAATAAAATTACAATATAAAATTTATAAACTACTAAATATAAGGAATGAAAACAGAAAAATATTCCAGACATATCAATTTTGCTCTGTATAAATCAGCAAACTGCAGTCATGCAGTCTGCACAAATGTCCATGTCACACATTTCAGTTAGGCAGAATTCAGAGGAACAGCAATGTGGAACTATTTAAAGAACTCACGAACCAAACACAATGCAGACACCACTAAAGGGATCTAACCAGTTCAGTTTTCTGAAGAATCACAGCAATTACAATAAAATCATAGTAAGATTATAGCTAGATTGTGGAGATTACACACAAAAACACACACTTTGCACATTTGAAATGTTAGCCCAATGCTTGTATAACAATATAATATAAAATGAGATGTCATTAACTACTTTGTCCTATAGAAAAAAAAACCAAAAAAACCCACAGAATATGCAGAAAGAATTCCTGGAAGAGTGTTTTAACAGATTTGAACTGTACCAACCATCTCCATCAGGTCCTGTGCCGAACAATGTTACACAGCCAGGGAATTTGGTATTTTTCAATGTCAAATGATTGCAATGATAATCACTACTAAGAGATAAATGAACAAATAGTTTACCACTTTGCAGTAGTTATACACCTAACATTTTATTTCCCTGCCCTAGTGGGATCTCTTTCCAAATGTCACTGGCTATCTATTTTCAGGCAAAGTTAATAAATTTGACCATAAAATCTATATTTCTCTACAGAATCACACCAAGAGGTCCAGGCAGCAGATCTGACACAGGCAGTGAACAGCAGAGACAAGCTGGACTGCCTGCAGAAGAGAAAACTACCAAAAAGAAGACCAAAAAAGTGACTTGCCAATGGTATTGTCTTTCACTAATCATCTGAATTGATTAATAATAAAAATATTTCTAGAACCCTGTGCCCAAATTCATTATATTTGATAGAAAATTTGCTGTGTGGCCATTCATCATACAATAAAAAACTTTTACTGTCATGGATAATCTACAGCATGGACTGAAACAATTTTACTATTTTACTATTTTCATACTGAAACAGTTTTACTATTTTTTTTTTACTATTTTACCCAGTCCCTGATCTTGGCTTTTATGTTCCCTTCTTTGTAGCATAGCTGGCAATACAGAATTTTGTTTTACAGTAGGGTTTTCCAAAATAACTGTATTTTATTTCATCAGAAGTGCCCCTCTACCTCTTGAGCTTTTATTTGGAGCTCAAAAACTAAAATCAGAATTCTATACAAAAAAACGAGATCCATTCAGTCACTCCATAAATGTGTCCTATGACTAAATTTAAAAAAAAAGATACTTGAATTATTTGTCTTGATATTAGAAGCAGGAATTATGCAAGCAAAAGTGCAGAGAGAAAAATTCAACCAGCCTGCCATTTTATCTACAATGAGTTATACAAGCATAAACTCAAACGACTTTCTAACTCCAAAAACCCTGTTGAAAACAGCATTAAATATCAAGAATTCCTTTTCACAATTATTCTCCTTGAAAATGAAAATAACTGCCTGAAGTAGCAGTCAAACTGTACTACTTGTGACTGTCTCTGCTCAGGTCAGTTTTCCCTCAAAGGGATTTCTTTAATGATTATTACTATGGCACAGACATCCTTCAAGAAGACTCAGCTGGGGAAGCCTCCACCTTCAGTTCCTGATACTCATTCATATCTTAATACAAGGAAACAAGCATCAAGAAAAGTAAAGGAATCGAAAATTCTTCCCAGCCCAGACAAGTCTTTGAGTGAACACATGACCCCAGTCTTTAAAGATTCTCAACTCCTATTAAACTGCTTGGTAAAGAGCCAAACAGGTCTGCCTCTCCCCATACAGAAAATAGGGAGTATCACATGAAGTTCTCAGGTAACAGGCTCAAAACAGAACAGAGGAATGACTTATTGACACCACACATGAAGCGCAGCTCTTGCTGACAGAAAACATGGTAGCTGCAAAAGCCATACATAAGCTCAAAAATTTTTATAAGTATATCCATGAAACAAAAATCCATACAACACATCATCCCCACTGAGACTGGGAGAGCTGACCCAAGGAATAACCCTATATCCTAGAAAAGAGTGTAAGAGTAAAGCACCTGCTGTCAAATGAGCACCTGCTCAGCTGCAGCAGATGAGCAGAACTCAGAACAATGATCCTGTCACATTCCAGGGTCTCAGAGCTTTAGGCTTCAAGAGAGAATAACAGATCAGACCAGCGTGGCTGTTCCTGTGAAGAATGTTCTTTGTGTTGCCCAAAAAAAACCCTCAAAATATAAAATAGCCCACCAGCAAACAAACACCACAAACAGAAAAAAACTAAGACTACTGCTCCAGGCCATCACTTCTCTAAAATTGAGGGGCAACAGTGACTGTGATACTGTCCATAAAATATTTAGCTCTCTAATGATGCCTGAGAAGATAAATTTCCTTCCCCACCATACATAGCTTTCTTTAAAAAAAGCATTCAAAGAAACAAAGGTCGACACAAGAAAGATCTTCTCCATCCTTATTGTAATTAAAGCAGCATTAACCATTTTATCAAATGACAAGAGGCTTCCAATAACATAACTGACTACCAATACAACACCACAGGAAGTAACATGCCATTTCAGGGGAAAAAAAGATGTAATATTTAACTAGTTCAAATATGTATTCTGATAGTGAAGGGGAAAAAACCAAAACAACCACTCCACAACCCTTTCTTGTTATGTCAAAACTGAAAACACTTCAAGCCACTGTCAGTCACACAGCTCTCTACTCCAGAAAACAATTATGAAGAGCATAACACTAAACACTGTCCAGGGCTAGAGAGAATATTGGATGCACAGGCACAGAAGAGTGACTCCTATAATGTATCTCACAATCTGGTAATCCAGAATGTGCAGCAACACAAATTCCTGGAAACATGGACTTTTGAAAGCTATCCAAGAAACCCTACAGCCTTCCTCTAGCTTAACAACACGAGCAGGAATCCCAGCAAATCATAACTAGCTTTGCTGTATACATGCTAACATAACTTTAGTCTAGAACCCTTAATCTTTGCAGTAATTATCACCACCATGAACTAATAAAAAAAAAAAACCACAAAAACAAACCAAAAAAAACCCCACCAAAAAAAACCCCCACCTGAAAAAAAATCACAAAAAGTACTGATTATTTGTACATGGAGTTTCAATGACCTTTCCTTCCTAGAGGACATTCAGTTGTTTGTTGAGGTTTTTTACACAATATAAAAATCTCTTTTATGTTATTTCCTTGTGTATATTATTGATTTCTCCAGACTGACACTGTAATTATGGTGAAGCTTCCTTCTCAAAACACATTGTAGCAACACTTGTAGGCCCCTTGAAATTATGCAGACTCACTAACTTGAGGATACAGCATCAAAGAGTTTACTATATTCCCAAAACATCACATCCCTCATATTTGCAGTCTAATATTTAAAAGAGTATGGTCCACACTGAAAGAAAAGGAAATACAGGAAGCAAAACATGACCAAGCAGATCAATTGATTGCACACAGTTTTTCTTACCATGAGTTTTTATGTACTTGGGGGGTGAGGGGGGAGGGCGAAAACAGTTACAGTGTTAAAGCAGTGGTGAACCTGAAGACAAACCCTGCCAAGTGCACTCCTCTGCTACAATTCTGTTAATGTACAAAAAAATCACACAAAGCCAATGCTCTGTGATCAGACCTGAATGTCCCTGGTGACAGACTCAGCAATACCAGCATAGTTTTGTTCATAAAACTCAAGTCATGCTTCCAAGCACCATGAAGAAAACTAAACAAAATAAACAAAAACAAGCCCCCAAAACAAATAATAAGAAAAGAAAGCACCAAATATAAATAAAACTAGGACTTTTACCTTTCTCTTAAAGAATAAAACCAAGGTATCTGGTATCTGACATGTCTAAGGGTCACTGAAAAAATTCTGAGAAAAATATCCACATTCCTCAGCACCACTGGACTTTGGACACATACACATAAACTTTCAGCCACAGTAAGAAACAAAAAATACTTTGCAAGTCTCTGACAGAACTGCATTCTCTGTAAGACAGGGATTTAAGCATCTCACAAATAAAGAGCCCTCCTACAATTCCACCCCCCCCCACACATTACAGCAAAACAAATGTGTGTCTTCTCGCCCTGAGAAAAGACTGCTCTGAATCTTCCAGACTTTATCTCACAGTGAAAAACATTCAATGCTGAAACCAGACTGAGGCAGTCTGGATTAAACAGATGGCACTCTATTTAGAACAGTTTCACTGTTAATAACATGATAATGGCATTCCTCCTGGAAATCTTCTCACGCACTTCCAATATCCCTATTAAAAAAAAAAACCTGAAACCCAGAAGTAGATTTCCATGAAAATATACTAGAAAAAGGCACTACAGTCTATCCCAAAATTCTGCTGGCATCATGCTATAATGTTTATTCTCATGTTAATAAGAGTATATAGAAATAACAGTTTGTATTCTGCTAAAAAGAAACAATATTGTATTACATACAACTGGGCAATAATTTATGCCTTTATAAGTCACTGACTGTGTAGTTAACTTTTACCATTCTCTTTCCAAATGAAGCAGACTACGTACTCAAGTTTGATGAGCATAAAAATAATTGTAATTAACCAGGTACTAAGGCAACTGACACTTCACAGTCACATAGCCACACATGCAAAACGTCGACCATCCGACACAGGCACTCCGCGTAACCAAGTCACCACCTCACTCAAGAGGCAGCTATCAAGAGAATTTTTCACTTTCACCTACCTTTCTGTGCACTTCTAGGATTTCAGGATGTCTTCCCACTTGTCCTATGGAAACAAACACCAATGCTCTTTTAAGACATACCCACTGAAAACCGAAACTCGGCTCTTGGCGCCAGCCGGGCTCGCTGGGAGCTTCGATTTCTGCCCCAGCTTCTTCCCCTGCCGAAGCGCGCCCCGAGGGCGGGCAGCGAGCAGGCACTGCCGGGGCCCCGCCACCGCTCCCCGCGGGCAAGGCGGGGGGCCGGGGCTTACATAACCGCGGGGAGGGGACCACTGTCCGAGCGGAGAGGGAGCGGGAACGGGAGAGAGGAGAGGGAGCAGAGCAGCAGGGGCAGGAGAGGGAGCGCGAGCGCTGAGAACGGTTCGCGCCCCCGCACGCACAGAGCCTGCGGCGCTTCCTTCCCTGCCCGCGCCGCCGGCAGCGACAGACGGCGACGGGCAGCCCGCGAAGGGTGGGAGATCCTCGTTCCCGGCGCCGGCCTAAGCCCCGCCACCCCCGGCACCGGCCCCGCCGCCCCCTCACCCCGCTCTCCTCCTCCGCCGCCACCTCCAGCCACCGCCAGCCTCGCACCTCAGCAACGCGCCCGCCCATTGGGCCACGCCCCCCGCAAGAAGCCGCACACTGATTGGCCGCTTTCTGCTCCGCTTCTCCTTCCCCCCGGCCTCTCAGCCCGAGCCGGCAGCGCGGCTCCTGGTGCGGGGCCTGCCCGGCTGAGGCGTGGTGGGAGCGCTGTGGGCGGCAGCGGCCCGGGAAGGGGGTCGGGCAGCGGTTCCACGGAGTCCGTGTCCGCCCCAGGCCAGCGGGAAGAGCCGGAACGGAAACTTTCCGGAACCCGCGTGGCTGGCCCGCGCTTCCTGTAGCGGCTGTTCCTCGCCTGGATTCCGGTTCCGGGTGGCGGCCGCGTCCTGAGCAGGGTCGCGGAGCGGGCAGGTACCGCGGGCGGGGCTGGCACCGGCACCGGGCCGTGCTGCTGCCACCGGGGTGTCCGTGTGCGAGCAGGGCCGGCGGCGGCGAGGGTGGGAGCGGGGGTGGCTGTCACTGCGGGTTGTGCCCTCCCTGCCCCGCTCCGTCCGACCTCTGGGCACA
Source organism: Horornis vulcanius (assembly GCA_013401035.1). Classification (NCBI taxonomy): domain Eukaryota; kingdom Metazoa; phylum Chordata; class Aves; order Passeriformes; family Scotocercidae; genus Horornis; species Horornis vulcanius. Next base: position 23,641 of record VZUA01002639.1, on the reverse strand, counting down.
GTTTGTCCTGGTTCTGCTGACAGAGAGCGCCCGCCTGGTGCTGCAGCGCAGCCCGCTGGCCGCGGCGTGTGCGTGACAGGGCATAACCTCCTCTCTATAAAAGGTGAATATTGGTAGGAGAGAGGCCTTGAGTTTCTATCACAGTGTTGGAGCCTAGGGTCTAATTTCGTAGGAGCTTTTCGGGTAATGACAGCATTAATGCTGCTCTCCAAGTTTTCTCATTCAACGAAATCTCTCTGCATGCCTGCATGGGCTGGAGTCACCTTCAAGAATTAGAGGCTTTGAAGCTGTGTCCTGCATTCCAGTCAATTTTCTAGACGTTAAGGCCCGTGAATCTGTTCTTTGCTACCTGATACGTGTTAAAATTAAAAACCTTGGCTCAAAGAAGATGCAGGTGCTTTGTAAAAATGGAGCCTTAAAAGCTATCATTTTCTTCCAGTGGTTCATGATCTCTCTGAAAATTGTTCTGCTTCACATCTGTTTTTAAAGAGAAACTTAATATTTTTATAATTCTCCAAGGTGTATGTAAATAGCGCATGCATATTTCAGCCTCATCAAGCAATGGGTAAGGTGCATCTCCTTGTCCATACATCTAGCCTGGTCCTGTTGAATGCCACAGTTATATCTGAGTGAACTGGAGGCAGCTGAAAAGGAGCTGAGGAACCAAATCTTTGATTTTCTCAGGTTTTTCAGAGCTTAGCAATCAGCTTTTCCACAGCTTTCTGACCTGAGTCAGAAGTTTTTATTCTGAACTCTTGTTATTATTCCAGAAAGGCTGGTGCTGCTGAAGTGCATTTATAGACACTGGAAACCATTGGTTTTCTTACGCTTTTCTCTGGCATAGAAGGTTGACATAGCTGCTCCATGAGTGTAGTGACTTAGAACACAGTAATGCTTAAGTTTGCTTTACTGCACATTTTGCTGTACTGTGTGTAATCACCAGCCTCCAAAACACAGCACAAAGTCCCTTGGCTCTTTGTTCTACAAAACAAAGCTCCTTGTTCTCTGTTTCTTCTCATTGCCTCCCTGTTTTTCCTGTAGAGGGAATTGTTCTTTGCAAGTGTATAAAAATAAGATTATGCTCTCCGCAGAGTAACAAACTGACCTTTTCCTCCAGGTATGGGACATGGAAGTGACCACGGCCATGGCCATGGCCATGACAAAGTGGAGCTCCCCGACTACAGGCAGTGGAAGGTGGAGGGAACTCCCCTGGAGGAGGTGCAGAGAAGGCTGGCTAAACGGGGTCTGAGGGATCCGTGGGCTCGGTAAGTGCAACAGCCTCAAAAATCATCTTGATGTGTCGTCTGGTAGCATCAACCACCTTGTGGCTGTAGATCATTCTTTCTTCAGTAAAAACAGTGAAAATTAGTCAGAATTTCAGTTAAGTCTTTATTTACTTTTTGCATTAAGGTCACATCTTGCATCACCTTGACCAGTCTCTGCATTTTGTGAGGCAACCTTGCACTTTGTGATGTTTCATACTGACACAGATCAGCATGAAACCAACACCTCATTTACCAAAATACCTAAGTAGTATTAGGTCTGTACATAATAATCCTGTCCTCTGCAAAGAGATTGTGTGGTCAGGTCTTGATGAAGGTGATGGAACTTGCTCTGACATTCTGAGTAGGAATAGCATTTCTCATTTACAGCAGGAGGCCTTTATTTGAAAAGAAGAAATGTACATGTATACAGGGTGGAATTGCATTAAATTGTGAATGACATAATGGAGAATCAGGTTTTTACTTCTCGTGCTACCACTCTACAACAAATATCTCCTCCTTTTTAGATATTAAGGCAGCTGTTAAAACAGGGCTTAATGTATTTTTCCCACATCATGAATTATGCAGTACTTTGTTCAAACACCCTTTCATGTTGGGGAATAAAAATACTAAATGTCTTGTGCTGAGTAGTCTGGTCATTCTGTAAGGGAAAGGTTGCATAAGCTAACTGTTCCAGAAGTCTTCATAGAAAAGGCTTCACTTTGAATCACAAGAAAAATGGAAGAGCAAATAGGTAATCTATTAAAAAGTTGTTCCATGATATAACTTGTGGAGGGATTTGAGGTTGACAATGCTCTTTCTTTAGAATAATGTAAGCATAAAGTAAATCATACTTTTAATGACGATAGGAATAATTTGAAATATCAGCCCTTAATGAACTTTCTAAGCCTGTGTCACATTTATCTTGTCTCTATTTCTGTGGAGTGTAAGCAAAATAAGCTTGTTTTCCATTTAGTTCAAACAAAATTGCTTTCAGCAAGCAATAGGCTTGTTCCTATTAAATATATATATATATACACACACACATTGTAATATTGGAGGTTTAGTGTAAATTGCCCTGACTTTTAGTGCCTACACTTCCAATTTCAGAAAGTGCTGCAAAACAACACTGTGGAAAAGACAATAATATTTGTTGCTCCTCCAAGATAAAAGAAAATTTTTGTTTCTCTGGTAAAAAGGGGATTGAGCCAATCACATCAGGGGTCAAATAAGGAAAAAAGTCAAACCCAAAGCATGAGATGATTTCTTCTGAACTTTTAAAATTTTTTGTAGTTAAGCGTTGTATTGTGAAACAGAAAGTGCCTCCACGCTAAGATGAGCTATGTCTGGATTGTAGGATTTGACAGTGCTACATACTGTCTAGCACAGTGGCTACCCTTTGTAGTTAGTCCAGCGCAAGGGCTAGTGGGCTCTGGTTGGTTATGGAGTAAAAACAGAAGAATACAATTACATGACTTCAGGCAGGTGATTCTGTTCCTATAATTGTCTTGTTTGCTGGCAGTACTTCTATCACCTTCATCATTCTTTTCTATACATATGTATATTCTTGTTAATTTGTATCACAGTAGCTCTGCTGATCTTTTTTCCTTTGGTTTCATTTTCCTTTCTAGTAATGAAGTCTGGAGATACCAGGGTGGCTTTGCAAGACCTATCACAGTAACAGAAATCTTTACCAAGGGACTCAAGTGGGGAGCTGCAGCTTTCGTCATAGCTCTGGGCATTGAATATGCACTGTTTCCTCCAAAGAAGAATGGAGGCCACCACTGAAGATCAAATATGACAACTTCATACTTACTAATCATAAGCTGAAGCCTACATAAGCCTGTTGCTCACTCTGTACTTATAATATGCAGATTAAAGTCCATCACAGGCAAACCCGTGTTTCTTTGATTTTATTATACTTTTTGTGGAAGGATCAAAAAACATGGCCAGAGCAATTTAACTGGCTTCGATCTGGGGGAAAAAAACAACCCAAGATGGCTCTTGGGTTTTCTGTACTATCCTTTAAAGAGCAAGATAAACTATCAGACCAGCTCTTTCCAAGCCCTGAGAAGTTTATTGCTTTTAAGAGAAAATTTGTACCATATTTATTACAGGTTTAACAACTATTATTTTCCCAGTAAGTGGTAATGAATGACTTGTCACTTCTTAGAAGTGTTTGTTACTATTCGCTCTTATGTCTCTAAATAAAAGCAAATATTAACTTAAAGCTTAAAAACCAACTCCAGACTGCCTCAAAGTATATAAAAGTACCAAAGCTCACACTTAACCATATTGAACAGTTAATTAGCCTGGCAGACACTATGCACCAGAATAATCTTCTGTGTAATATCCAGACATCAAAAATTACATTGCTGCCAAAAGTAGAATAAAATGTTTAACTCAGCAATAACTGTACCTTTATTCTAAAATGCCTTCCACCATACTTGACTGTAATGTGAAAAAAGAGAACAATTTTTTCATTTACTCTGGTGTATTTATAGATTTATTTCTTTTCAGATCTAGTCTCTTTTAGCAATTTGTTTTAAATGTCCTGGTTTTCCCTAAATTATCTTAGCAGCTTCTGAAGTGCTTTAAGAATGCCTGGATTGAAGTCTAGCAGAAAAGGACCTGTGTCCTCTGCAGTACCAGGAATTGTAATTGTCGGAATATCCTACTGTAAATTTTGTTATGCCATTAGTAACAAAGTAAGGGGGATATATTACATAGTTTTTCAATACAAACAAAAGGACATCTGTCCCTAAAATGAAAAGCAAAATTAGACAAGTGAGAAATGGTAAATGCCACTAAACAATTGCATAGTGTACTTCCATGGTGAAGAAATTGAAATTTTTAAACAACTGTCACAAAATGCAGGTTTATAAAAAAGTTGAAGGTCCTACCAAAACAGGGCTAAAATATCTTCTTTTTTAACATATATATTCACACACAATCCTTCTGAGTGAGATTATAATAGAGCTTTATTTTTAGAGCCAATAAACATCTGTTACTGTGTGAGCGCAGACATACTGTTCAGTGGACTTTGTCATCTTTGTATGACATTGCTCAAGGCACTGTTCATAGTGCACTCATTTTAGTAAATGCTTGCCTAATCCTTTTCTTAAACATTCCTATCCAGTTGCATCATTCCCTGAAAAACAAACCAAGAACCTAGGTGTAAGGTCTGTTGCACAAAACATTCCTATTGTCCCTTAGGTACTCTTACCCAGAATAGGCTTTTCAAAAGCTGGTACTCACTGCTTGTTTTCTACTTGGTTCCAAGACAACTTTATAGGGAGTACTGAATTTCAGATAGTTGTTCAGGAAAACAAGTTAGACAGTTAATTTTTACTATGTTACTAATTGTTACCATGTTACTAATGTTAATTATTACATGCAGTAGAATCCCTTTCTAAATAGTATAAGCCTGCCATTTCACTGATACAGCAAATATATCAAGCATATTCAGTTGTACTAGACTAGTTTTGGTAAAATTTATGCATTTGTGAATGAAGGTGGTATCATTTGGTGGTTTAATAGCCAGATGGCAGCCACTGCCCTAAATTGCTGTCTTTAATTTATGATTAACATCTTTTGCTCATCTTGTAGAATATGTCTCATCATTGTAACACATACAATACTCATAAAGATTTTCTTTCACGGGTATAATAATACCAATCCTGCCTGGGATAGAGTATTTCCTGTGTATTAAAATAATAGTACCAAATGTGTCTTCACTTGTAACCATAGCAATGTCTGTCCTTATATTAAAACAGTCTTTCTACCAGCATAGATATTTTACAGTGCAAAAACCAGGGTCACAAACAGCAGTGGCACCAGCAGGGCAGGAACATACATGATTATAATACCAGTCAGGAAGCTCATTTTGTATCATAAGGTCTGAAAAATAAAACTGATGACGCTCCACTTTCTGAAATGCACGTGGAAGTCTGTATGGAACAGATCCAAGGAGAAATTGTGCATATTGATTCACAGTAGGTAGCTACTTTCCTTCTGAATCAGCTACATATTAATAGCGGGGATACTGCGATAGCCTTGAATGACCGATATTACAGTGAGAGCCTGACCATACAATTTCAGTAAAAATACAAGTATTTTTTCAGAACATAGAGCTGCCACTTGGTACAAATTGTAGTGTGGGTGAATATTTTCTGTCTCCTTTTTCCCTGCAGTTCCAAAGAGAGTGTGACTCTTCATGTGTGCTATCCCAGAGTACTGCGCTTCTGCTGCTCTATTTTTAGCAGCACCAAAAAAAAACCTCACTGTTTCATAAAAGATTTGAAATCCATTGAGCTGGGAGTTATTTGTGTCTGATTTCACCATATATGGAGATGACTTTTGTCTAGTTCAGCAGAAAAAAATTTAGATTTTAGGCCTTTTGGAGAGCAGCTCCAGCTGCAATGCTAGCGTCCCGCAGTAAATACGTTCATGAAAGCTGCTAGTTAATGTCAAGGGAATAGCAACACCCAGTTTTTAGGAAAAAGGCGTTATGCAATATTTACTTAAGGACTTACAAAGGGAAGCATACAACTTTCACACAGTCGTATATTATTCTCACAGTGAACAAACAAATTCAGAGTGAGACGTGAGCCATACACGGGGTTACGGCTAAACTCCGGCCAAAACAGGTGCCCACACTGACCGCAGGTCTGTAACCGCTCACCGAAAACCCTGCTACTACTTCACAGCTCGTAGGGCCAACACAGCGCCGTTCTGTCCGTCCCCACACCAGCAGCAGGACAAAAACACAGCCTACAAACGCCTGTGCAAATGCTGAACCCGAGACCGCGCCGCCGTCATGGCCTCCCCTCACGGCGCTGCCGCCATCCCTCGCAGCTCTGCCCCCGCCGCAGCGTCCGTGCCCGGGGAAGGAGCCGGCGAGGCGCCGCAGACCCTGTCCCGCCTCCATCCGGTGGGAGCTGAGCGGTTGTGTTTGGTCCGTCCCGAGTTCCGTCTCCAGCGGTACAGCCGGAAACAAAACTAGAACGATCATCCTGCCTCGCCCCCCGGCCCGGAGCTGGGCACCCCGGGGCCGGTACCGCCCCGCCTCCGCTCTGCTTCAAATGCCGGACCTGACTGCTGTAGAGACCTGCCCGACGCGTCTGGGTGCGTTGTACCTTCCCCCCTGCTTCCCCTCACACTTGCCTTCCCACCCTGCGCTTTCGGCAGAGGCGGCCCTACGCCCCGTGCTCCGGGATCGTGTCCCGTCCCTGTTCCCGGCGGAGAGGCGCCCAGCGGAGCCGGAGCGGCCGGGGCAAGCGGGGCCTGAGCTCGGCCTGGGCTCCTGGCGAGAACCGAAACCGAATGTGATTTAAAATGACGTACTTAGAAAGATGACTGGAAATCTGCATAAACTACCTTTCATAGTTGGGGAATTTTTGTTTGGTTTTGGGTTTGGGTTTTTTTGGTGTTTTTGGGGTTTTCTGGTTTTTTTTTCCCGAGGGTTTTTTGGGGGTGTTTTTTTTTGTTTTGATTTGGGTGGGTTTTGGGTTTTTTTTGTTTGTTTTAATTAGGAGGATTGGGATGTTAAAACAAATTAGCGTGGTCATACTACTTTACATCGGGAGAAAACTATTCAAGCGTAACAAGGAATGCCATGGTTCCCGCGGTAATTCCCTGTTTTTCCTGAGTACGTTGCACAAGTCCTGTTAGAGGGCGTAGGGCCGTGAGGAAATAGGGAAATTTGAAAGCTGTGGAACATGCTCTGCAACTTTGAAAAATGCCAGATGGCCTTGGCTCCAAGTACAGTCGTTCCACCACCTCCACCACTTCAAACAAGGCGGAGCAGAGGAAGCACAAAGCGCAGCCAGGTCATCTTCTGTTCTCTCCTTCCAGCACGGGTCTTCCACATGAGTTTGTCTTGTGAAAAAGAGAATTTCCCAAATCAGAACGACACCCGCTGGTGTCATATCCTGGTTTTGTTGCTGCAAAGATGACTGTGAAAGCTTCAAGATACAAAATGCCAGCAAGGAGTTAACTGCAGCCTTGTGAATCTTTGTGTGAATTTTTAGTATGTTATTTCCTGCTCCTTTGCATGGATGTTAAAAAAAAAATAAAAAAGCCTAATTAGACATGCACATGAACATGAAAATTATTATGGCAGCTTTATCTCTGATCACTATGAACTTTTTTATTTTGTCTTAGAAGATAAGTTGATTCTTCTCTCCTCTTTGTAGAGAATTTACATTCAATAAGTCAACTTGTTGCAAAGCCCAGATAATCAAAAGCTAGGCTGCTGGGTTTATGTTGTGATTAGTTTTTTTCTTTAACTTTTGCAGCTATGATAACTCTTATCTGTGATATTAAAAAAGTGGTCATCACATGGAAGAGTGGAGCATGATGGCCTTTATCTCTTACTCCTGGTCCACCTCAGTCATACAGAAGAATGACTGCTGGTCATTTTCTTTGGTTTTCCCACCCCCATAAAATTAGGAACTAGGCCCCCCATAGTAGTTTGTGATCTTGATATTTGTCCAACAAATAATGAGTTGATGTAATCACTGGAAAATCCTGGATGGAAACCAATGTGTGCTGGATCTGGATCAGTGATTTGGCAATGGTCAAATGCCAGTTTTCTAGTGTTCTTGTGAACAGATTTGCATACAGGTAAGATAATTTCAACACTGAGAGTATAATCAGCACTTTTTTATAATGAGCATGTGATGTACCGTATATAAAGGAAATTCACAAAGGAAGATGATTCATATGTGTGTTTTAAAGGCATATTATTTTTAAATTAAAATATAAATAGTAATTTTGCATGTCTGAAATTCCAACTGGGTAGGAAATTCCTCCCTAACACACACACATCCTCTCTATTTTCTTAACTAGTTTTAAAAGATTAGATAAAAATGAACTGGAGTAGTAAAAAAGTGTTTCTGGTATTTCCAAAAATGACCAAAGGTTGTTAAATTCCTGTTTCACTTTAATCTATGACTTCAAGTACTTCTTCATTCTAGCTGAATGTACTTGAGAGATGCTTTCATATGAAGGTGCTTTGTGCCTCCCCCTTCTTGACTGCATTATGAGGTGAAAACAGTGTCATTCTATAGAATTCTCACAAGTGTTTGATGCTAGATTGAAAACAAGTTAGCAATAAATATGCTTTTCTTCTGATAGAAAACTTTGCAAAACATTACAGTGCATGAGGCGTTCCTCTGTTTTAGATTAATTTATCTCACCTGCTTAATTATGGACACAATACGTGACATTTTTGATTGTAACTTCCAGAATGTGTAACAAAAGGATAAAAATGCTGTAAAATCATCTTATTCAGGTCTTAGAATCTTTTGGTATATTAGGCTTTGAAGGTGAATTGGTGTTTGCTTTCCAGTACGGTTTAAATCAAACTCTGCAGTATAGTGATCAAACTCTGTGGAAGGACTAAGATTTGTCTTTTAGGTTTGCTCATCTGCCATTTCTCCATGTATGTAATGGAGGTCAGAGGAGGTTAGATAGAATTTCCGTAGCTGGTGGCAGTGGAAATTGAGCACAGCACCCTACTGATTTTGTTAATCACAAGGCTGGGGGTTTTTCTAGGTTTGAATTTTTATTCCAGTTTTCAGTATGATGGTACTGGAATGTTTAGTGAAGAAAAAGGTAGTCTGTGGCTTATCAATACCTTCAGAATTAACCAATTTGCATGTTTAAGGTTGGAGTATTTTCGTCAAGTGGCTTTTCAATCTTTATGAGCATGGAGGGTGTGTGTGGAAAATCCCTTTAACCCCAGATTGGAATCCCTTTAAATGATGTTAATAATAAGAAAATCCACACACTCCTGAATTTACGGATAATTAGTGTTTTAAAAATTGCATGTTAATATTGTTGCCCAGAAAAGGGCAGACCTTTCGGAAATACTTAATCTAGCACTCATCAGCAAGCTGATGACTTTTGTTTCACTTCCTATGGAATATACAGACTCATGTTAAGGTAATTTACTCTAAAAAGAACTTGCATGCCTTTCTGATTAGTATGACCTTCCAAATACTTTTAGTTTTGTGATGAACAACTGGGAGAGTCCCTTGAATAAAGCAGGTCTGTGTAGTGTACTTTGGAGTTTTAGTTGAAGGTGAAATACTTCAGATAGGACAGTTAACTGGGAACTTGTGCAGCAGATCACCGATTTATTGCCTTTTCATTCTCTCCCACAGTACTGCCCTTGTAAAAATGCACCTCGTTAAGAATGAACACAAGAGAAGAGCTGTGGTAGACACAGGCTTCATGTCATGTCGATCTCCAGTTTAAAAACCAGAAGGCTGGCAGTTTTAAAGGAACAGCAACAAAGTGATGACCAGGTGCCAAGTGCCAGCTTTCCTTATTCATCAGATTCAAGAAGAATTGGATAAAGAAGAGGAAGAGATGATGGTTTTCCTGTGCCGAGACCTTGCTCCTGATTTGGCCACTGCTGATCTTAAAGAGATCTTGGTGGCTTTGAATGAGAGAGAGAAACTGACTCCTGTTGGCTTGTCTGAGCTATTGTACAGAGTTAAGAGGTTTGACTTACTGAGGAGGATCCTGAACACTGAGAAGGAAACAGTGGAAGCTCACCTTGCCAGGAGTCTCAGACTTATCCCTGATTACAGGTAATATAACTATTTCAGATTTCAAAGCTACACTTTGAAACACTATTACACTATTTGTTCAAAATAAGTGGTTTGCTTTTTTCCTTTGTTTGGGAGGGGGCAGTATGGGTGAGGGTTTTTTTAATTTATTATTTTTAATACATCACAGATTCAGAGAATATTTATTGAAGGTATAAGAAAAGCAGAAAAGGATGTTATTTCTAGAGTTTTAGTTA